>DF240819.1:13664-87005 GCA_000507305.1 Breviolum minutum Mf 1.05b.01
GGAGCAACAGGTGTCACGATCCAACCTCACCAAATACTGCGCCTGTCACGCAGAAAGACTCACATACTTAGTCCTCATCACATATGAAACGTCATTTACAATACGCGGAGCAACAGGTGTCCCCCTCCAACCTCACCAAATACTGCTCCTGCCACGAAAAATGACACTCCAAAATTTCTGAGAAAATCTTTGAAAACAGATGAAACGTCATTTACAATGCGGGGACGATCCGAGAAATGATCCGACCATGGTCCGCAAGTAGTAGAAGAAAATGAGGTGGGAGAATGTTGCTTTTCATTGCAGCGTGTGCATATCCGAATAGGTTGAAATACCCCTTGCCATCCCACAAATTGCCAAGGACATCTCCAGCCAAGCAGGCCTCCGTTTTGCTCAGATGATTTATTCGAGTTTGTGCTTTCTTTTATGCCTCCATTTCTATCACTGTAGATAATGTTGCTGTCAGGATCAAAGTACGGTCGAAAGTCTCCAGTCACGGACAAGTACCGCAAGGTCATGAAACCCAAGGCACCGCTGCAAATTGGGCGCTCAAAAATTGGAACCCTGTGGATCATTGTTGGTCAGTTTTTGGATTGCTGCAACAATAAGGGGAAGGATTTCAGGGAATTTAAGCTGAGATATAATACCAAGGATGGCTTTCAATCATAGTTTTTTCACCGGCCAAGGTTTGTCATGTCAATCTACCGATTGACTGGCCAACTTCACATGTGAATTCGAGCCTATTTGGAGGCTGGTAAGACTTGTTGCAAACGAATTCCATAGGATTCATCACGAAAAGGGTTGACAACCAGCATTTATTTTTCTTTAAGTGATATTTTCGAAGCAAAAATGCCGCCGGTGCTTCGAAGGAAACTTCATCTTCTAAATGATGTGTTTCGTTATGGGCAATCACATTGACCTCACCCCCCAACACTGCAAGTGGTTGTACAGATCGTCCCGATCTTTAGGTTTGGTGAGTTTTCACTGGGTCGTTTGGTAATTACATGCTAAGATTACACATATAATATGATATTTTTTGTTCATGATTTACAGTAGGGGTCACCACCGCAGTGTTTGGACAGCTTGCTCACTCGGCAAAGATATAGCTATCATTCAATTCATCAATAATCTTTTGATTGAACAGCAAATTCTTTTCTTAGTACAGATACAAATTAAATTTTGCCGTATCATGAGACTTAACTTAACTTCACTTGTGAATGTTTTGACCACCGTCCCAGATTTCCAGTTTTGGCACCAAGAGGAGATTCGCAAGACAGATGAGGAGATCTGCGCGAATGATGCTGGCAGTCTGTCGGTGCGGTAAAGGGTTTTGGGTTTAAACGTGGTGGGATGAGAGGCTTTGAGATCAAGGGAGATACAACAAAAGAATCCACCTTTTGAAGTCAATGTGAATGGCACAGCTCCTATTTATTGCTAAGAAACCATCTTTTGAGATTTGAGCTAATCACTCTGACTGTGTATACTATCTACACAGATATGGAGATGCTCAGAATGAAATAAGAGTGAGTCTTTTTTACCCCCTAGTCATTTGTCAAAACTCCCTGTGGTCTCAAGAGTTTCGTGAGACTTTATTTATGATGGTTACTAGGATAATGACTGAATGATGGCATTTCAAGATGTATCACATCCCCTATTCCCCAGTGGCAAAGTGTGCGCCTTGAGTGATCAGTTGTCGACCCTTCATCCTTGCTGGTTTGCAAGTACTGTGCACCAAAATTGTAATCCACATACCTTTGCTTTTCGAGCTTTAAAAACATCTCGCAAGGTATTGGGAAGTACATTGCCCAAGATACCCTTAATCGATAGAACTTGGAACTTTTCAAATTCACACATTCCTTCCTTGCGGTCAACAATGATGATATGTTTTGGTACCAAATTTTGAACAAATCTTTTTTGCACCTTTACCCAACAGGTTCAAATCACCAAGAATCTAGAAAAGATGAGGATGTGATTTGTCCTGGTCCGTCTCTTAGCGTCAACATTGCAATGGTCATCATGTTTTCACGTGGGGTGCAGGTTGGGATTGGGATGACTGTACGGGACCTGAGTCTGGGCTCCTTAGCGGCTGTCCTTAGGACATGAACGTCGGGAGTCTCAGATGGTGGGAGGGCTAGAATGCTTGCAAACGGGATCCTAGAAAGATTTCCGAGTGGGCTTTGATTTGTTGGTAGGGTCAGTGTGTCTTTGGTTGTGGAAATCTTTCTAGGATCCCGTTTGCAAGCATTCATTGCACGCAATACTTACAAGCACCCTCTTTTGTATTTACTACTTGCTACAACATGCTACAACTGTTCATACGAAGTTTGGTTGGGTACCCTTTTTTTGCCATACATTTCGGCATACATTTGGGCAATCTTCATCAGCTCCGCCAAAAGAAGTGTGTTGTGATGTTTTTTGGTCGGGTGGAATTCTCCCCCAGCAAACGTGCAGTTAAATACTTCAGGTAGGAATTTTACAAAAATTGTGCGATGCATAGATCAACTTTTGTTGAAGATTGACCTATCCAACCCTACACCCGCTTGGGAAGTCGCACCGTTTTCATGTATTGGGCGTATTACACGCAGTAGAGTTTTAGGAGGGTCGGTCCGTTGCTGCGTCCTGCTTGTATTTTGGAAGTCCGTTTTTAGCATGATATATGATTTACCTTGTGTTTCCACTAGCCCACTTGTACTCAGGGCTGCAGTCAAGTGGGAAGTGCAGATTCAGAAGATTCAATGCTTTTATGATCTTTTCAACAGGTAGAGAAGCCAACTGCAGCTGTGCCTATGGGATTAACTCATTAATAGATATTCGTTAGTAATGTTTGGGGAGGTGTTTGCAGGCTCGATCGCATTGACCCATCTGCATTTATCACGAGATATGTTTTCACAAGAGGCCGTGGTTGCAAGTGCAGGGACCACCCACCTTTGGAAAAGTATAATTTCTGGGGTCGTTCGGAAGGTCATTCGATTGGAAAAATAGCAGCTGCTGATTGATGGCATCCCCGACTCACTTTACTGACATGCATACTACGTCCAACTGGGATTTGGGAAAAATCACATCTTTTTTTTGGCATGCGATAGATGTTTTTATGTTGCGTCCACTGAATCCTAACAAAATATGTGTTTGACTCTGCATCGGCGTCCCAGTGGTTTTAGGTATGTTTAGGTGTGACTTCAACGACTGGGTCTAAGGGTTGTTTCAGCCTGAAGACCCACCCAGTCGATGAGCTCTTGCGTTCAGCGGTGAGCGTTACTGGTAAGGCGCCCAACCGTGCGGTGAAGCGAGTCGGGAAGTTTTTGAGTCAGTTTTTGGAGGTAGCTGGTGTGGAGTGTGTGTGTGTGTGTGTTTTTGAAAGTCAGGTTGGGAATTGATATGTGGATGTTAATTGTAATATATTTAATATTGTATAATGGTATTTACATTTAACAATATGTATTTGTTCTATGAATATACTAGTGTTTTATGTTTATTACGTAAATTTTGGAAGGTGAGGTGGGAATCGACCTTGGGCGCCGTCAGAAGACCATCCTTTCTCCGACCATGATCCGACCATGGTCCGAGAATGATCCGAGAATGAAACCGTCAGTCCGCAACCCGCCTCGCAACCGAGGTTACTTTTCGCTCACCACGAGCATTTTCTATTGGAAAATACAACCTTTCGCGCCCAATCTTACATTCAAACATGCGCCAAGTGCAGCGCCTGCCACGAAAAGTGACGATTGAACCTCACCAAATACCGCACCTGCCACGCAAAATGATTGGCTTGCTGAATCCTCTTCACACATGAAACGTCATTTACAATGCACGGAGCAACAGGTGTCACGATCCAACCTCACCAAATACTGCGCCTGTCACGCAGAAAGACTCACATACTTAGTCCTCGTCACACATGAAACGTCATTTACAATGCGCGGAGCAACAGGTGTCACGATCCAACCTCACCATGCAAATACTGCGCCTGTCACGCAGAACACTCACATACTTAGTCCTCATCACATATGAAACCTCATTTACAATGCGCGGAGCAACAGGTGTCCCCCTCCAACCTCACCAAATACTGCGCCTGCCNACCTCACCATGCAAATACTGCGCCTGTCACGCAGAACACTCACATACTTAGTCCTCATCACATATGAAACCTCATTTACAATGCGCGGAGCAACAGGTGTCCCCCTCCAACCTCACCAAATACTGCGCCTGCCACGAAAAATGACACTCCAAAATTTCTGAGAAAATCTTTGAAAACAGATGAAACATCCTTTACAATGCAGGGACGATCGGAGAATGATCCGACCATGGTCCGAGCATGATCCGAGAATGAAACCGTCAGTCCCTAACCCGCCTCGTTTCGCGCCCAATCTTACATTCAAACATTCACCGAGTGCTGCACCTGCCACGAAAAGTGACACTTGAACGTCACCTAGTGCTGCACCTGCCACGAAAAATGACACTGCAACTTCACCACTTAAGTGCTGCACCTGCCACGAAAAGTGACACTTGAACCTCACCAAGTGCTGCACCTGCCACGAAAAGTGACACTACTCCACTTGACTCTACTCTACCTGACTCTACTTGACTCTACTCTAGTCGACTCTACTCGACTTGACTCTACTTACTTGACTCTACTTGACTCTACTCTACTTGACTCTACTCGACTTGACTCTACTCTACTTGACTCTACTTGACTTGACTCTACTCTACTTGACCCACTTGACTTGACTCTACTCTACTTGACTCTACTTGACTTCACTCTACTTGACCGACCTACTTGACTCTACTGAACTCTACTCCACTTGACTCTACTCTACTCCACTTGACTCTACTGGGCTCTTTTCCACTTGATTCTACTCTACTTGACTTGACTCTACTTGACTCTACTCTTCCTGACTTGACTCTACTCTACTTGACTCTACTTGACTTGCTTCCACTCTACTTGACCTACTTGACTTGACTCTACTCTACTTGACCTACTTGACTTGACTCTACTCTACTTGACTCTACTGAATTCTACTCCACTTGATTCTACTCCACTTGACTCTACTCCACTTGACTCTACTCTACTGGACTCGACTCCACTTGACTCTACTCTAATTGACTTTAACTTTACTGAGATGTTGTTCGTACATTGGAAGTTTCTGAGCTAAACTTCCTTTGAAAATGGGAATATTGAACAAAAACTAGCTTATAGCCACATATTTCTTGGGAGGGCCACCCCTGAAGTTTATCCCAGCTCGCCTCTGAAACTTTGCAAGGCCCCGAACGGAAAGGCAAAGGACTTCAACCATCATTTTTCCGGGGTTTTTGCTGTTAAACTTCGAGGGCGTATCAAAAAAGACTAGCCACACAGTGCGATGGGATAGAGGTGTTTTTAAAGGATAGTCGGTTTGTTTTTTTTTGCACTTCACATCCACTTTGAGGGGGTTGGGTATGAACCCAAATCAGAAAGGATGTTTTTTGACCATGGGGGTGAAAATGGATGGTTTGGCCACTCGGAGGATCATCCCACTTAGTGAGTAGCTAGTATAACTCCATTTACAAGCCATGAAAAGGCCATTTGGAAGGCGATCACCATGGGTTATTAACCACGTATCCAAGTCCTGGGATGATCCTCCAAGCATGCAATACCACATGTAGGTGGTTCTTTGATCCAAGATTTGATGTATATCATGTCCGCCTGGGGAAACATCCAACGTAAAGCCACGGGGGTGTTTCTTTGAATCTTGGCGTGAGCAGGAATTCACACACGTGAACATATTTGGTCATTTTGGTGCATTCAAAGCCATCATGTGGAGAGAGTCGTTGTTGAAAAAATGCTCTCATTACATCCGGATCAATGTGATTAGTTTTTGGACTTGTTGCAAAATGATCTTCCTTTCTACTGTGGTAAACCAGAACCATCGTTTTTCTTGAAATGGCTGTCCTTTTTTCAACCGTCTAAAGCACATGTTGAAATAGATATGTTAGCCCACGCGAAGAGAATTGTTATCAACCCCGAGCTTTTTTGGCTGTTCAGCCATCCTTCCCCAATCGTGCCTAGTCATCAACAGGTTTGAGAGACAGTTTTCACAAAAAGAGCTGCAGATACTGTTAGTGGAAGAAATCCTGCACCACCTGGGAAAAATAAACCCTGTGAATAATGGGATAGGCTACGTATCAACTGGTGCAGGATTTCCTCCATCAACAATTTAATTTGGAACTTGAGTCTGCTAGTCATCGAGTATTACCTCTCCTACCTGCTAACCATCTTTTACGGTCTGAAATGATCGTCAATAATGCTGTGCCCCTGGTTCAGCATGTCAAAACGGGTAACAAATCTTTGGGGCGTCTCTCTAGCTTTGCGATGAAACTTCACCTTGGGCTGCTCATGAAATTATCAATCAACCTTTTAGGTGATGTCAAGAAATTCACGCAAACCACCCGGCTCTCCAAAGTGGTAAGGCTGGTTACCTGTGCTTGTTGCAAGAGATACAAGAAAGTCGAGTTGAAAGCGATTTGCAATTCATCAATGCCCCTGATCTCCAAGGTTTTTTTTCACGGATGTTGGATGGGTCAAGCGACTTACATGAGATCATTAAACCCAGGTTAATCATTACAATGATGCATGTCATGTTGATATCCTGGGGTATACTGCCATATTTTTTTCTCAAGAATCATGGAAGTAGTGGAAAAAGTTGCAACGACTCTTGGGAAACATCCCATTTTCCACTGAACCATTGGCACCCATGGGAGCAAATGTGCAATGGAAGGGCCCCTGATTGGTTAGGGTTTATAGGGGTTTATACTACGCAACTATAATATGGGGATTTTAATAAGCCAATATAAGGATCCCTATCAACCAACCAGTATAATGGAAAGTAGGAAGGTTAATTTCGTAGCTCAAATGGAAATCCCAGAAACCTGAAAAACACCGGCGCCACTGAACCTCTTTCTCCCACCAAACCCTAAATGAAAGGAAACGAATATTCTGGTCAAATTATAGCGACCTCACCCGACCTCACCCCAAAAGGTAGCTTAGGAAGGGAAATCCCCTTATTTCAGGGAAATCTAGATTGGTGAAATATTATAATTTGGCCATTGGAGGGGCCATTTTTGACCTTCCATGATTATAGGAGGAAGGGTAGTGGATGTTAGTGGTTTCTTTCGGATGTTTCGTTCTGAGGGATCTAAAGAATTTGGACCACTCCTTTGGAAAATATCCAACATGCTTCAGCCATGGGATCAACAAATTTGTATTCATTCCGGGTAAACAACGAACTTTGCAGTGTAAGTCACTTGTGGCAAATTGGCTGCTTCCAAAGCTTGTTTTTAAAAACGAGGAACGCCAAAGAAATGCACATCACAGGTACGGTATGTCCCTTTTTCTTCTTGGACAACAAGAATTTTAAGCAGAAATTGAAACATCCCATTTTTGAGATTAAATATTATGTCAAGAAAAAACATCACTTGACACTAAACGTGTAACTTCTTTGCTGAAGAAAATCCAAGTCATCAACTGAAGGTCTTTTGCCCCAGTTTTCAGTCCAGGATTCAGGATCTTTAATCTTCAAACCTTGACCTTTTCGGATGGATGATTTTTGCTGATGGTTTATTTGGTCATCAAGGGAGAAGATAGCCTTTTTTACACCCTCTCCTTCCAAGTATTCTTTCCTGGGTTCTCGGCGATTTCAAGGTATTCTATGACTATGAACATCTATTAACTATTCCATCCGTCATCATTCCTAGCTGAAATCCTGGGAAGGTAAAAATGACCCCAGTTATGCCCTTCATCTACTCTAATGTAGCATTCCAAGTCTCGATTGGCTAAACTTGAGAGATGGATGAAAAAAGCTCCAAATGCTATTGAAAACGTGTTTTTTAAATGACTTGAGTATGATTTAGCCGTTAAACATTTAAATTCAAAATCATCCAAACTTGTTTTCCCAATGAAATTCTTTGAAAATGGTTTGGGTGCCTCATGCAGTTTCATGATTTAGCCGCTAAACATCAAAGATCAAACATTTACACCCCAAAAACTAACATAGCACCTGAAAAAGGATGGTTGAAATAGTGGTTTCCTTTTGGGGCCCGGCCTATTTTCAGGAACTTTTGCTGTTAGTTTCAGGGAGGGTACTGGGCACATCTAAGATTGGCCTTGTTCCCATTAGCTCCCTGGAGTTGATCGTGGGATTTGAACATGTAACCCGTTGGGACTCTCCCAACGTCCAACGTTCCGCACTACACCCAGGCGAGTATGCTGGCACTCAGCCGTGCAACAGCGTGGTTATTGGCATTACACCTGAAGGACCAATTTCGAAGTACCGCGGCTGCCGATGTTTTTAGCGGCAAAGTATCAAGGATGGCTCCAGGTGTTTTATTTGGAACCTTTAAGAGTTATCCATTTATACATGGTTGTTTGAACCGGATGATTCTGAATCTTTACATGGTTCTTTAACCAAACATCCATTCTAACCTGGTTGTTTGGGGTTCGAGGAAGGTATCAAGGATGGTTGCCATTGAGGTTGTTGGTTCTTGACCTAGAAGCTTTTCTCAGCATAGGATGAAACATTCAGACTTCTGTAGTTAGCCACCAACCCCCACATTTTGTTTGCCAAAACTGCTCTATGATTGATTTGATTATATGGTTCTTATCAGAAATTGCAGGCCTCTAGTTAATCATTATTCGGGACGGATTTTGAAGGGGGCCCATGTGGAGACATTTCAAAAATTGAGATTAGTTGAGTAGGTATTTTTTGGGGGGGTTGGAGGGTCGAGGTTTCTAAAACTTCTCATGTGACAAGAGATGACCAACATCCAAGTATGGTAACCCGTGTAGCCTGCCGTTCAACATTCCTTCACAATTGAGCAATGAAAAAAGGGCCCCGGGTTGTTTCGGAGGATTATTTCATAAGCCCTGACATTTAAAGGTCCCTATTAAACAATCAGTATTTCATGGAAAGTAAGGCCGGTTTTTTTTCGTAGCTCAGTTGGGAAAGAAATAACATAATTATTTTTCCAAAAGAGACCTGGCTTTTGTCAAATCTTCAACAATCTACTTGTTACAGTAAAAATTGGCAGGAACGAATTGATATATATATATATAAGTATATATGCACCCTGGAAGTCCAAGCACCATTTGTTTTTAAGAATAGGACGCAATGTAAAGCCCTGTAATTTGCGTAGCAAAATTGCAAGGATTTGTTCAGCCCCACAACGCATGCACCTTCGTTGCAGTCGAAGGTGCTTCAAAGAACCACCCCGTTGATCTCTACACCATCAGTGCCAGCATCGCTGCTTGTGCACAGGCTTTTAAAAGACGTTTCGGAATTGGAGTCATGTTTCCTTTCAAAAAAAGGGCACAATAGTTTTGGGGTAAAAACAAATGGGGATTATATAACATCAAAATGTGCTATATATAATTGTTTTTTCAAATTTTTTGTACATCCCTTTCACAAAATCATGTGTTTCTCATCTTGTTCGGTCTGTTTTTGCAAGTTCAAGTCCCACCCCACCACACAAATTTGCAGGGTCTCCAATGGCAACTTGCTGTAGCACAGCTGGATCTCTGTCGTCCTAATGCTGTCATCTTCACCAGCACCAGCGCAGTATGTGCATCGGCAGCGGTGTGGAGCATGGCATTGGACCTGGCATGGAAGGCTTTGAGTGGAGAGAAGGATGAGCAAAGTTGCTTGGGTTTAAGTTTTGACATCTACTTGGAGGATCATCCCGTTTAGCAAGTGGTTAGTAGTCATGGTTAGTAAGTCCCATCTTGTAGACCTTGACATTGGCATCTATACTTCTATCAATCATAGAATTACATGGGACCTTACCAATGAACCCCTAAGTAAGTTACTAGAGCTATGAGATACTCAGGGTCAGGGGTCCGTTCAGTGGGTCCTGTTGGCCATTTCTTTGATTGTACCCATCATCAAATTTCGAATTGCACGAGAACGGGGGTATGTCTTACTTGCCTGGCGCAATGAGCAAGACAGGTTTTGCCATTGCATTTGGTGCAGCGATGAAGGCATGTGAACGTGGATCACAATGGGAATTGGCATGTCAAGCTCTTTTCGATGTATTGGATGGTCACGAGGTTGAGAAAAGGAAGCCTATGGCGTGTAAACTCCCTAAAACTAACATATACTCTAAAAATGGTGGTTTTTAATAGGAATCTCCTTGTCCAGGGGTCTATTTTCAGGGGTTATTTTTGTTTCAGGGAGCGTACTCTTTTGGTTGGTTGGATGGATATCGCTTCTGGGAAGTTTGGAATGATCCATGATGAAAGATACGAAGAAAGATGGCAGTGTCTTGTTTTTGTTTTCTTGTTTTTTCTTCCGTTTGGTTCGAAGAGCTACTTTATCGAACCCATTATCTGTAGAGGTATTCACCGCTAATTTGTTTCGTGTAACTACTGGGGCGAAATTGAATTGCAACGGCATTTCTGCTTAGTGATGAGCGAACGAGCTAAATGATGATCAAATGAGCAACAAGGTGCGGGTTGAGCACCAACCAGAAAATTAGATTTATTTGAATTGAATTGCAATCAACACTTGCAACCAACAATGAGCCACAAATTGATCCCTCCGTTGATCGATCCCACTCGCAGACAAATCCATTTTTCTTCCCAAGCGTTTCAATTGACAATAGCATTTCTTTAAAAAAACACACTGGATAACACAGCAGTGTTTTTGCACGAACATCTCGGTTGGTTTCACCAAAACCGAGTGAAGAATTTATGATAACCCAAAAATCCTATGGCTATAGGAATGTTGATATTCAAAAAGTCAACAATTACTTGGCCCCCTTGCTAGGTGGTGGTTTCAAACATGTTTTATTTCCACTCCCTGCAAAAAATGATCCATTTTGACGCGTTTGTTTTTCAAATTGGGTTGAAACCACCACCACCAACACCACCACCAGCAACACCAACAGCAACAACAACAACAACAAGAAGCTTGGTTGGAGTCAACCTTTCTCTTTCCATGCGCTTTGGCCATTTTTTCCAGCTCTTAGGTTCTTCAGCTTCACTAGATGTCACAAGTTGCAGTTCAGCAGTGAGCGCATGTGAAAAGGCACAGGAGTGGCAGATGGCCATTGCCATCTTCAAGAAATCTATGGACTCTCAGCTAACTACTTGGGGGAGGGAGTTTGATCTAGGGATGATGTATTTTCCTACTAAATGAGGAGCTAAGGAACCCCAGAATCCTCAAAATCACAGGGTAGCTAAAGTTCTGCTTTTTTTACTTTTGTGGCAGCAAAAAAAGAAACAGGTGATGAAATTGAAGATTTTTTTTTTGAAGGGATAAATATGTGTTCTTCAAAATGGTACCACTGACTATGGATCTCTTTATCTTATGTGATGTTCTTGTGATCCCCCCCGTATTTAAGGTGTTTTTTCTTCAAGATCCCCGAGAAACATATGTGTGAAAAGTCAATGAATCTAGTCCCTCGCAATATTGGGCCACACATCCATGAGTTTTCCATTGAAGTGAACGAATTACTAGGGAAGTTTGTGTCCCGATGAGAAATACCACTGGTCATTAACTTACCCATATTGGGGGAATCAAACAATGCAAATGTATGGTGTTGTTTTGAGTGATTTGTCCATAATAGTGCATTGTTTGGGTTGGTAATATAATGACCCTTGGCTGCCCGCTTGGCATGTTTCAACCCCAAAAATCAGGAAAAGTTTATGACATAATTGGGTTGAAACCCATTTTGATTAGTCCAAAAAATATATGGTTGCATCATAAGGATATATAAGGATGGCCCCATCACCCTTCTTGAGGTTCATATTTCACCCATAAAACACGGATCTTTTGACTATAAAGGGATTCCTTGGGGGCTGCCCAAACCGTGTAACAGCGGGAAAATCATTGTCAATGTTTCAATAAGGGGGCTTTACCACCCTTCACTATCAACTTTTACAGTGGGGATGGGGAGGACCCTAACAAATGACAAACCACCCTCAAAGTAGATATGTCTCACCAAAATGGTGCTCAAATGACATAAATCTCATTTCCTGCCCCAAATCTTAGGGGTTGACACGTGAAAACACGAACTAGTAAAATCCATGACTTGGAGCATCATCCCATGAAGGTAAATGCTTCGTAACCATTGGTTAGGTAGGTGAGTAGGGCTAGTCTTTTTATAGATGGCAGAAGTAACCCTAACTTAACTAATTGGGGTGTGATCCTCTTATCCCCCCACAAAGAAACAAGGCCTTATTGGTGGATTATTCACCACGATTCTCCTTCCGGGTCGTCCATTTTCACGAATATTTTTGTTCAAAGGATCATCACCTGGACCTCAACTCCATCTTGTGCGGTGCAGTGATCAGCAGCTGTGAGACGAGTTTCAACTGGCCTATGGCGTTGACGTTGCTGGTGGCTTTTCACCAAATCAGCAGTGATCGTTTCACCCCACTTGGTTGGATAATATTGGGGATGAAATCCTAACCACTCATATTCCGGGATTATTTCATAAGCCATGAAATGAAGCATCCCCATTAACTAAAGCAGTATTTCATGGAATGTCACTGATGAGTTTTGATCGCGGAAGCAGTTATCTGGGGAAAACAGCACCCGGGGGTCATTAAATGGGACCCATCACTTGGGTATGGTGATTTTGAAGGATCGTTTTTGGGTTGGTAATATGCGAGGCGGTTGGATTCTTAAAAGACTCCGTTTCCCTTTTTAAAAAAAAGGGTACCGAAAGCGGATGCGAATTCCAATCTTCAATCTGGCTTGGTGAATTTTGGCCGTTTTTTTCCCCAGGGATTTGTCATGACTGGTCAACCGCACCCCTCCTGCAAATAAGGCCTTATGATCAGGGCTTAATAACCCTTGGTTTCCCTAAATAAGGCCGGCTTTTAACCCTTATTGCTCAGGATTTGGTTCCACCTGGTGCTGTGGGCAATGTCATGCCCTATGCTGCTGCCATCAGCTGTTGTAGCAAGGGAAGCCAATGGGCTTCTTGGAGTCGTTGTTCAGGGGTCATTAAATGGGACCCATTTTGGGGGGAATTCAAACAATACAAATCTATGGCAATTTTGAGGGAGTTCCCTTTATGACAATGCACTGTTTGGGTTGGTAATATAATGACCCCTGTTGTTGTTGTTTTTTTTCATTTTGGCATTGTGTGTGTGTGGGGGGATAAATTTGTACTGTTTTCTTTCATCTTTATGATGTATAATTCTTGTTCATTATCATCATCTTCTTCTTCTTTTTCTTTTTCTTCTTCTTTTTCTTCTTCTTTCTGCACCAAAATGTGCGTCTATCCTGCCAAGGGGAGATAAATTCTGACCAAGGGTGGGGCTTTGGGAAGGCTTTTTTTTCAATCAGGAAATGGCGTTGAAGCTCATCGAAGACATCTCTTGGCAAGCGAAACCAGGTGATTTGGTTTGTTTGAAATGGGTTTTTTTGGTTGTAGCTGCATCTGTATATTGTTAGGGAATCTTCTTGTAGGACCTGGCGTATGAAATGACTGCTGAAATAGCAGTTTCCTTCCTGAAGCTTGCCGGTAGAATGAGATGCTTCTCCCATACCGTTTCTGTATTTGGAATACTTTTCGAGAAACTTGTTGATGTTTCAATCCAGACATGACAATGACTTTGTTGGAAGTGATCCATCCTCACCTCTAAAACCACGAAAAATCCCGCCACTTTGGGTCACAAGAGGTGCTGTTGTGTTTGGTACAGCCTATGCTTAAACATAGAGGAAAATCATCTGTACATTGCCCATGGTTCATGGTCATTGCTACTGATATCTTATATCTTATCATGATTCATCTTGTCGGACAATGGAATATAACAACTCTTTCTTGAACCAAGCAATCGGACAAGATTGATGCTGATATGTTGACGAGTTCTCGTACGTGATACGTTCTCTCCGTGAACCCCTTCACACACCACTCATGTAAAGGTCTACTGAAAAAGGCTTTGGGGGGTCCATCAGTATGGAAATACTGACCCTTATGATGATATAGAACATATATTACGCAAACAAAAATATGATTTGCCTTTATACATCCACGCATACATACATATATATATATATATATGCACACATGTATTCATTCACATACATATTACATGTCTACATATATGTACCTTTTTGTTACAGACAGAGAGATAGTCAAGAAAGATAGGTAAATAGCTACAAAGTGTCGCTCCAGATTTTTGTACAAAAGCGGGCACTCTCCAGATTTGGCGACTCAAAGCATGGTATCATTTCTGTCGCATGCGTTTGGTCATAAATCATTCGTCTGAAATTTGGTGGGTTAATCCATTTTTAGCAACGATTTGTGTTTGCGTCTTTTAGACATCAACTTGCAGGTCATTTTAATCATGGTAAATCCAACATCTTTTTCAGTGATGTGTTATTCAGAGAGAACATGACAGAACAAGCCATTTTTTTCCAGTTGCGATCCATCATTCAGA
Source organism: Breviolum minutum Mf 1.05b.01 (assembly GCA_000507305.1). Taxonomy (NCBI): domain Eukaryota; class Dinophyceae; order Suessiales; family Symbiodiniaceae; genus Breviolum; species Breviolum minutum. Next base: position 28,081 of record DF240819.1, read on the forward strand.
TAAGCAAAAAGAACTGTTTGTGTTAAGGTTCGGGGTTACGAATCCTACTTGGAGGATCATCCTAGTTAGCAAGTGCTTAATAAACGTAGTTAGTATGTCCGCTAAGTACGGTTGTTCCCCTTCCAAATGGCCAAATGGCCTAAATGATTCTGCAAGCACCCATATTACATTGGGGGTTTGTTTCATGGAAAGCCATTCTTTCAGAATGAACCGGTTACGCAACAACAGGATCTCAATGGGGAACCGGGGATGTTTGGGAGGGTTTTTTTCTCAGATGCTGGATGTTTTTAAAGGTGAGCAGTGACTAAAACCTTGCTTATTTGCTGCTTTTGGATGTTTTTGGTTCATTATACTACCCAGTTACATACGGTCTTTTACAAGCCATCTTGAATCCCAATATAAACCAATCTTATTTCACCCCAGTGAAACCCTTTTTTGGGGGGCCATTTTTAGTGACCCCATAACTAACCCCCATTTTATAAATGTCGCTTTTCAAGGTGATGTTTGCCACACTGCAGCAGTGGAAGCTTGTACGCGAACTGCCGATGCCTGGCGTCATGCTGAAGTCTTGTTGCAGATGGTGGGGTCCCTGGCGGTGAAGGGGCTGAACCACCCCGAAAAGTTGGTTCAAGTCCTGGGCCCACAGGGGTTGAAATAAGCCATGTATTTTCAGCTATTTAAAGGGGAAACTCCATGAAATACTAGTTGGTCATAGGTCTCCTTATGTCATGGCTTATGAAATAATCCCGGAATATAACTGGGTGGGATAAGCGAGGTTTTGGTCACTGCTCGTTTGGGGGTTCAACGGAAAGTTTGGAGTTGGGTTGCGTTTGTCGATCGTTGATCCGAAGGTTGAAGAAAAAAGATACATGAAACTTGAAACATGTTTTTTTTGGAAAATAGGATTGGGAATTCCCCCCAACATTCAACAGTAAATTGATGAAGTAGATGATGTTTTTTTTGAGATGGCACTTCTTTTTACCTAAAGAGTGATGATCGGAATTGGGTTGATGACTTTATCTCTATTATATGGGAATACGTGGCAGTTGATCGACCCCTGGCAGAAAGGACCCTCCCCAAAACTAAGAGTTTGTACCTGAGAATAGGCCATCCCAAAACTTTGATTTGTTTTGTTGGTGATTGTTTACTTTGTACCATGGGATTCATCACAATTAAACCACCATTTGTAGGAGAATATTTGTTGGGGTCACTTTTTCCTTTTGCATCAAACAGTCGAAATCTAAGATGGCCAAGTCACGTCTTACATAATCCCTATATAACTGGGTAATCCCCTACATACAGAGAATATCTAGTTGGTGGTTTCAAATATTTTTGTTAATGTTCACCCCTACCAGGGGAAATGATCCAATTTGACTAATATTTTTCAGATGGGTTGAAACCACCAACTAGATAACCCAAGGGTTTGAAAAATCCCAAGCAAATTCGTTGCACAGCTTCAACCTCCGGCTTGGTCGATTGATTTTTCAGGTCAGTCGAGTCGATTCTTCCATCGTTTCGGCACCCATGGCGCTCAAAGCCTTTCAGAGAAGTGGACAGGTGGAGTTGATTTCGAACAAAAATGGAAGGGCTGGATGTCTCAAAAATCATCCCGGCTTTTTTGTTAGAAGGAAAATGAATCTGTTTAAAACCTGTTATGTTTGGGGGGGGGGGGTGAATAGTTCATGTTTGAGGGTGTAGAAATTTTGTGAGTGGTTAAAGTCATCCAAAACTGATAGATTCTGGTGAGTGGTGGAAGTTATCCACAAGAACTTTGTACTTCTTTAATAGATTCATCTTATTTCAGTGGTTGTTTGCATAGAAATCCACACTATTCGTAGGTCTATTTTAATGGTATCAATAGCAATTTCCCATCAACTCTTTTCGATGCCAAGAATTGAGGAAAAAAGAACAGGTTGGTTCAGTTATATAGAGGATTTCGCCATTTACATAGGGCTTTTGATAAGCCACTATAAGGATCCCTTTTAGCGAACCAAAATTTCAATGGAACATACGGCTTTTTTTTAAACTTCGCTCACCTTTTTAGGGGGGAAACTATCTTCGCCCCAAAAAGGCCCTAAAACAGTTGCCTTTTGGTGTATGACTCTGTTTCCTTGTGGCGAACTTGTTAGAACTTAAACAACACGAGATGACATCCAAAGTGATTCAGGTGGCTTTCTTGTGAAAAAAAAGGTCATAGTCAGTACGCAGTTTTGGCGCAGTTGTTCCAATGGTGTGACAGTTTAGTTTCCATAAACGTTGATGATGTTTTTCGCATACTTCGTGATGATTTGTGATGCTCGTTGCCGGAAGAAAGTTGGTTAGCTAGCAAAGTTGGGGATCTGGACTATTTGGATGGAATCACTTGTAAAACCCAATCCCCCAAATCACATTTAGACCCGATTTGGATGTGCAAACTTGGCATCTTTTCACTGAAGAAATGTTCATCATCGCCTTTCCAATGGATTTGTCTGAAGTTTCTCAAAGCGACTCAACATTAAAAAAGCATAGATTCAGACTTTTTTCCGCTTCAATTGTTTATTGCAGATTGGATTTCAGTTCAACCGATTTTTGGGGTGTTTTTTTGGTTTCGGCAGCGACAGCTCAATCAACCTCTAGTTGCCTCAGGTAGCAAAATCTCGACTTCTTCAATCTCGTGTCACCCGTTCCACCATCACCAAAATCCCGGACGAAGTCACGCTGTGGCCCCACGGTGCTACCACGGCCAAACGTCTTTTTCGAAATGAATTCCGCGGGCATTTCGACGTGTTCTTGCAATCTCATGCGCGACATGTGCTCTGTGAAGAAAATGCGTCAAAAATGGGCTTGAAGGAGTGGTCTTTGGTTTTTATTATTTTTAAAGGGTCTCAATTTGGTTGTAGTGTGGGGTGCTGAAGGGAAAGTTGATGAGCGTTCGTATACTTACAGGAATGTGCATTTTGTTTAGGTACCTTGTTGATATACCTTTGTGTTTATATCTAGTATTAGCATCCAAAACAATTACAGGACATAAACGGTCAATCAGCTGTATGCATTCTGCATGGGGCCAACTACGGGGAGTTCTACTCCATTTGTCATCCTGAATCTTTTCTTACACTTGAATGGTGATGACCCTTTACCACTTGGAGGAGCATTCCCATTTCAGTAAGTTGTTAATAACCATGAGTAGTAAGTCCCCCAAAATAGGCTTAGTCTAGTTGTATGTGGCTTGTGATTTCCCTTAACTAACCACTTACTAAGTGGGGTGATCCTCCAAGCATTGTCCTTCGGCACTGACTTTGGAAGCTATTTGTTCTATTGAAAAAAACAAGAACTTAGGCGGGGTACGCATCACCAGTCATCAACCACTTCACCACTTAGCGGCTGTTCCTTCAGAAGTTTTAAGCCCAGAAACCCCAAGCCAAGAACAACGACGAAACCCGTGGCAATCGTGACCAGGTTTTAATGTGGCCATTGGCCGTCCCGTGGCCGATGAGCACTACAAGCTTTGTTTGAAGGCCTTCTGAATGGAGGGAGAATCTGAGGTTGTGGTTTCCAAACATGTTTTCGTTCCACTGCAACAATTGCACAAGATGTTCCTATTTGATTCTCCTCCTAGGTGGAAAGCATCATAAAGTATCATTTTCCATCGGCAAGTTGTATGACTGAGGACGTGACTTCAAAGCCCAGAGCATGACTCCAAAAAAGATATTCAAAGATATCGGATGTTGCCCTTTTTAAAGCTTTTCAACCTACTTCAGGTTTAGGTATTTGCGGCAATTCGGGATATACCAAACGGTTACCCTCACAACTAATAGCAAGTTCGCCCCCTGAAAATCAATGGTTGGAAGATGCAAAAGGTTGAAAGGGTGTAAATTCCAATTCTAAAAATCATGTTTCAGAGGGAAGGGTATCCACAAAGCCAAAAATATTCAATCCCTGCCTAAAGGGGGGCTTGAAGGGGAGTAACTGAGAACACTGGATTTTCTTATAAAGCATTTGTTGAAGCATACAAATCCCATAATATATGGACCTCACAATGGAAACCGAAGGGTTTGAGACCAAATCTTTGCCTCAACCATCTGGCTATAATTAAATCCCCTTATTATTTCAGGATACCCCCACGTGGCGAAATCTTTTGGTCCCCTAGATGTTCTCTGCCGAAACCTAAGATATGCCCTGATGGAAGATTATTTTCCTTTTGAAATTGTCCCTTTCAAGGTGACATGTTAATTTTGGGGCGTGTACATTGTCTGGTCAGATGTTTGATTCATGGCTACTGTCCTTCTCCATCAGTTCTACGGTGAATCTATGTTGGTGCAGTTGATATGAACTAGCTGCCCTTTGATAGAAAATTCCTGGTAGCGAACCACGTCCAAGAAATGCACAACGGGTTGATTCTGTTCTGTTCGTATTTGCTCATTCTTTGCTCAGATGATCACTGTCACGGTACGAAAATAATCAGCTTGGAAGGTATAATGTTTATAGTTTGGGATGCGAAAACCCTACCTACTGTTGATGAAAAAATGCTGCGCCGGTTGGTAGGTAGCTTCTCCCATCATTTGCAAGTACAGGATTTCTTCCATCAGTAGTAAGAGTCACCACCAGGAAGATTACATTTTGGTAGATCTCAAATTTTCCACCTTCACTTGCGGACTGGCATCCTGTGAAGGGTTTCACATCAGGTATACCTCCCTTAGTTCAACGGGGTGTTTCTATCGCCAGGCTGGTGTGAAAATTGCAGGAATCAATGCGGAGGCTGATGGGATGATTTTCCAAAAATTGGTTTTCCTGGAATTGTTTTTGCTGGTGCTCTTTTTTACGGATTGTATGATGAGATTTATCACCATTACATTTAAACCACCACTTTAGGGAGAATGTTTTTGGCAACTTCCAGACTTTGGCTGGGAAAAATGTTACTTCGTTCCTTTACCTTTTGTGGGCGACCCACCAAAAGAAAACAACATCTCCAGCCGTTTGCGAATTATTTGGCCATTTCTTTGGGAGATTTTTGACGCGACCAAAAAAACCTCAACGTACCCAACGATTTTTCGAATCCGGGTGAGTCCCGAAAGAAGAATTCTCACGGTGGAGCTGGTGGTTTCAACCTGGGTTTGGATCCGACGACGTGTTTTTTGGGGGTACGGCACATAACCCGAATTTTTGTTGGTGTTTTACCGAAAACTGAAATCAATTTGGAAAACTTGGATTTGCTTGTTTGATGCTTGGAAAAAGTTCCTGGCACATATTGTTTAGAGTTGAATTGGTGCATGGTGCCAGATTAGTCACATTCCAGTAATCCTGTTGGATGGAAGAAATCCGGCGAACCAGTTGAGGTTGGGCATTTTTATCCCATTATTTTCACAGGTTTACAATGTTTTATACATCCAAAACGGTAGTTTTTCTCGCCGGATTTCCGAGCGAAAAGGTGATGCCTGGACAATGGGAGTTCCAGGTGTGGGGCGAAAAAGCGGCCGTGCTGGAGGGGGGGGAAGGATGGTGAATGTTACTAGAGAATTGATGATGATGACTAGGTGGTGGTTTCCAAATATTTTTTTTGTGTCAACCTTACCTGGGGAAATAATCCAATTTGACTAGTATTTTTCAAAGGGGTTGAAACCACCAAATAGATGATGGTGATGATGAGGAGGAGGAGGAGGAAGAGGCCAAAGAAGATACTGAACGCAAACATTCGCATTTCAAGATGTGTTTATTGACTACACCAGATGTAGTCAACTCCTTCTGAGGCAATTTTGAAAAATGAAACCCACAATGATCAATGATGAGTCTGGATTGTTTCACTCGAGTTCTTCCCAATCTTTTGTACATCCCACCTCACTACATCCCTTTTTTTCACATCTTAGGATCTTCATATCACAGAATGCCAGGATTTGAAACTTGACAACGACGATTCCCTCCAAATCCCCACAGAAACACACCTCCATTTTTGGAGCCTACCAAACATGGTGGTGATTGAGTTAGGGAATCCCTCCCCAACATGCCCACACCATTAGGTGCTTTCGGAAGCTGCCTAGATTCCTGAAAGGGTTCGTCTTTGGAGAAATTCCACCCCAAACATGTAGGTTGAAACGTACCAAAGTTGATGGCCATGCCGTTTCATGCAGCATTGATGTTTCCACCAGTTGAGGGATGGTATCTCGTAACTTTACGAAGGTTTTTTTCTGAATACATCCTCGCTATCAATGTGAGAAGCAGCAATGTCATCCCAGAATTTTGTACTAGGATGTCCCAGCAAGTCACGAAATGGTTAGGTAGGAACCCCAATATATCACATATACAGTATATATCATCAAGTTCTTTCATCATTGAAAGTCCCCATCTTTCCTGGTAAATACCATCAAAATGGTGGATTTTCCAGCCGGCTATGTGAGTTTTTCCCGATTCAAACCCACCATGATCTCCTCGGACCTTCCTGTTCTAGGTGGGTCCCTGCCGTGGAGTTGAGATGGGCGATCATCTCACCATTGCACGTGCCTTTTCGCGGGGTGTGTGTGTGTGAGGAAAACGGAAAACCGTCATGTTGTCCAACCAGGTTGGGAGAGGTTTTCGCTTTCATATCTACTAGGTATTAGTTTCTCGTTTTTTTTCATTTTTTACATCTACCTCAAGGAGATGGCCCCAATTTGACTAAGATTTTGGGAGATGGGTTGAAAACGACCCATCATAAGGGATCACTATCAAACAACCAGGATTCAATGGAATCTCTCGTGTTTTTTTTTCGTGGCTCAACTGAGGTTACATCATGCTACGCATCACCGAACAACACAACTGCGTTTGCTCCTTCTCTCCCAAGCCCATGGATGGAGACATTCGGCTCAGTATTGGGGTTGAACTGTTAATGGAAAAAAATCCCTACACCGGGATTGGGATGCACCCCAAATGTTGGTGGGTTTTTCCTGACTATCAACACAATTTTTTTGGGGCTTTTTTCAAGTGGTGCAGGATTTTTTTTCCATCAACAACCCAATAATAAAAGATATCTTCGTTCGAAGTGAAGAGATGGTGTCTGAAGTGTCAGACTCAGGTGGCTGATTTTTTTTGAAAAAAAAAAAAGCTCTTTGATGTTTAACCCTCTAGGAAACTCACATGTCCCAGCTAGGGAAAGGGAAACTCATCTTCAAAAATGCGGGAGATATGTTAATTCCCTGGAGGGTAACCCTTGAAGAGTGGTTGAAGATTTGCAATTTTGACTTGTGCATGTTTTTTTTTCAAATTGTGCTAGGCCTCGAACCACCATCTCCCGAGACTGGGATTCTTGTTTGGGGAATTCCCAATCCGCAAACCGGCAAGACCTGCTTGCTGTTTTGTCTGATTTTTTTTTACTTCCAAAAAAGATTGGGGGGAAAACAATTCCCATGTTAAAGTTGCGCCTTTTTTTTGGTCTTGATTTTTGTGGGCAGTTGGAACCACCGAAGACGCTTGGTTGTCAAGTCTGTTGAGGATTGGAATGGTGCTGGATGTCACACCAACTTTTCCATCAAAGCCATGCGAGAGGTAAACTCAGTGGTGGGTCAACGTCGTGCCTAGTGGGATCCGTTTTTTTCGCTGGTACTAGCACTACTAGGCCCTGGAAATTTTCAATGTGGAGATGATCAAATGAGCCAAGAAAAAACAAAGAAACCGGGATTGCTTTAGTTGATAGAAGAAATTTATACTTTGCAGTATCTAAGTTTGTTTTTTTAAGAAAATAGTTATTTTGATGATATTTGCAGGGTTTCCCTACAGATTCCTCTCCTAAAAATTATATTCTCGCATGATCCTTTTTTTCTACCCGCTATTACACCGGGATTGTGAAATCGCAGATGAGAACCCCCGTCCAGATTGGAGTCCCATATGAGGCTTGCGATGGGCCCTTGCCAAATAGATCTTCATCCTCATCCGCTTTTTTAAATAACACAGTTCTTTGGATGTCCCGTGGGAAGTTAGTAAAACGTTAGTAAGTGGGTTATACCCCCAATATATGCCATTTATAAGTAGCTTATAACCCATTGATCCTAACCATTGATCCTAACTTCCGTCCCGGGACATCTAAGTTGGGGTGTGTTGTTGCCAGCGAATCCGCAGGAAGGCGGCTATGAAGTGATTTTGAAGGTTTGCGAGGCCTCCGGGGCGATATTTTCAAAGACGCAAAGGTGGATCTTTTACTCGGAATCTTACAAGGTGGGTCCCAAAAAACCAGTTAGAAGTAGGGTTATATAACTTCATTTATAGGGGTGAACTAACTCCATTTAAAACTAGTAATGAAAACAAACATGGTTGGTTGGCCGTATAGGGGATGAAATCGTACCCTGTTATTTCATAAACCATGACATCAAGATCCTCATTAACCAACCAGGATTCAATGGAAAGTAAGGTCAGGGTTTTTCGTGGCTCACATGTGCTGGATTTTTTGGGGGGGACATGTTTTTTTGTTGGAAAGTGTTAAGACTGATTGTTGATGGTGGATATGTTTTTCGGAAGTATTGATTTTTGGGACATGTTTCCTTTTGGTAATGATGGTGGATTATTAATGAGTATAAGTTGCAAGCTAGTTAAAAGTGGGCGATGTTCTTTTGTGATCGTGTATTTGTAATTATAAGGCGAGCGGAGTTCCTGATCATCCAGATGAATTAGTTTGATTCATATGAGCAATGAGAAAACCCTGGTTGTTTGTGGTATATAGGGGATTATACTATCCAGATGTGTGGGGATTAGTGGTTTTGACGAATTCAATCCTATAAGTGGCCTTCAATTCATTTATCAATCCTATCAAAATTTTAATGATGAAATTTTTTGCTGAGGCAAAAAAATGGGGTGCTGTTTCATCATCGGATGGGCACTTTTATGCGACGACTTGGATGGACATTGACCAGCCAGGCAGTCGGTTGGGCCGAGCCAGGGCAACATGCAACGACCATCAGTTGCACCCACCTTGTTACCCAGGACGCATATGTGGTGCCGGGACCTGGAATGCGTCCATGGATCGCCATTATGGTGACATCTTCCCTCGTCTCTCGAGAAGAATGGCGCCATCATAGTGCTGATGGACTTGGCCTCGAGTGTGAGAACCTTTGAGATTTAATTGAAGGGTCCAAGAAACAAAATGAATGAGACGGTGAGCATGGGAGAACTCAAGTCAGCCGAAAAGGTCTCAGCAAGGCCTTGTGTTGTATATGAATGGCAATTGCATCGCTCTAATCGCCGCCTGTGTGACTTGCTAGCCGCTAGCCGTTTGGTGGTGATCTAAGTGAGTCTGTTGCCGCGAAAGTGCAGGTTAAGAAAAAAATGTCATCCTCTTGACATTCGTAAGATGCCGAAGCCTCTTGCCTGGGTCAATTGATGGGCCCAGGAAGTGTGACATGGGGGCACGGGTTTTGTGGTGAATTGATCTTTCGACATCTACTAGTAAGGTAACACTGATTGCCTTAGACAGTTCTATCAAGCCTAAGAATGAGTCGAAGGAATTTCAACAATCCAAACCCACCAACCCAAAGCGCCCATTTACACTCCCAAAAACTAACACCTCGCCCCTAAAAGTGGTGATTTCTTTTTTCAGGATCTATTTTCAGGGGCTATGTTATTTTAAGGGAGGGTACCATATAGTTGATTGAAACCACTGGTGTGGTCCCAGTTCCTCTTATCCAAAAATTTGAAGCCGTGACCGAGCCATTTATCATTGCTTGAAACTCCTATTGAAGTCCTATTGGTTCATTTCTAATTTTATTAAGATGGGGTCATTAACCTTGCTACATAATAAATCAAAGATGAGTTTCTTACATAGATAGGTCTATTTAGTCCTGGATGGGCCAAAGAAGGGCCAATGTCTGTTGGTATGCTTCTTGGGCTTCAATATTCCCCGGAAAACTAACATGGAACCTGAAAAGTCACCCATTCGAAATGGAATGTCATTTTCCAAACCGGCATTTTTGGGTTCCGTATGAGTCTTCCGGGAGTTCAACTCCTTGGCGAACATGCAGAACCACCGTGGCCCGCCCCGTTTTATGCACAGGCCTTCGGCAAGGTAGCAGCGGAACACATCGCAGAGTATGGAGAAGGTGCCAACCAAAAAAATATGGCCTTTGTTTAGAGGTGAATTTGAGGCCCTTTTTGCTGGTCGCCTTTTAAATAAAAACATCAGATTGTTGGGGCTCGAAATGTTCGTGGTGCTTTCAATGATCTTTTATGATTATTTCTACCTGGGGAGATGATCCTATTTTGACTGATACTTTTGGGATGGGTTGAAACCACCAACTAGGTCCTTCTTGGGTGGTTTTAAATGATGCTTTTCATCCACCTGTGTTTGAATCATTGAACAGTTTGTACGAGGGACATGAACCTCGCAAACCCGATACTATTATACTAAAATTACCAAAGCCCGCCATCTTTGGAAGTTTTGGATAAACATTTGATGTTCGCCCACAGGTCTGAGGTAACATAGGGACAGTTTTCGGCCAGAATGGTATTCAAATAGCCATGTTTCAATTTTTGCCTTCAAAGAAAAAGATGAAAATATGCCCTTGATAAAAACGGGTAGCAAGGAATGGCGGCAAAAAACAAAACCGTTCCACTCACAGGCTTAGGAAACTTGCGACATCATTTTACCGTAGAGATTTGCTAAACTCTGATACCGTCGTTTTCTCCTCCTAGGAATCTACACCCAGTTTTTTTTGCAGGATATCTAAAGGCCTAAAAGGATCACTGCTGGGTGGTGATTTCAAATATTTTATATTTTCACCCTTACTTGGGGAAGATTTCCAATTTGACGCGCATATTTTTCAGATGGGTTGGTTCAACCAACCAGACTGTGGTTGTCTTAAGGTTCTAACATTGGGACATCTGTGGGGGCAACAATCCCCAAGCTGACAGGTTGCCCCTGAAAATAGGCCAGGCCTCAAAACAACTTGAGTCTCCAAACAACCGTTTTTCACGGGGTTATGATAGTTGTAGTGTATTTTTGATACTAAGTCAAACTTAGATACAAGGCAACTTTTCCCATAATGGAAGTCAACTAACGTGTGATTTTCCTTTTTTTGTTGCCGTCGACTTGTTGAAAGCAGCACCTCGGGAGGCAATGAAAAGCGGCTCACAGGCAGGTCGTTGAAATTTTCATTGCACGGGTCAGGTTCTTGGCAGATACTTTCCCCTGAAAACTAACAGCCAAAAACCCTTAAGAAATGGTGGGTGGTTGGGAGAGATTCACCTTTCCCCTTTTTTGGGTTTTCGGCCTATTTTCCCTTGGCCAATCTTTGGGATCGTCCCTTATACCCACAGATCGCCCCTTTGCGTTTAGTAGTGTTTTAAATGTAACTCACTAAACAGGACACCTAGTAGCCTGGAATTCACGGTGCCAACACGGCACAGACAGTTGCGCATGTTACTCACTAAAAGTGTAAGTTTTAGCAAGGGACCTAAGTTTTACCTTGGTTCAATAGGTTTTTGCTATGAGTTTTTAGGGAGTCTAGTTGTAATGCTTACCGCTATACATCTGGCTGGCGTAGGGAATGATGGAAGTTTCATCCCCATCAGAATCATGTCATAACTTCATTCTGTCATTGCTTTGCAATCATGTTCTAAATTTAAGCTTTGACGACCAAAAAAAGAAAAAGGTATTTTGCGGTAACCCCCCCCCCCCCAGTCAGGTGCGGAAATCCCTAAGTGTAAATGTGGTGTTGCACCACAGTAAACCCTACATCCACCACGACAGCTGGATATGTGGTACTGTAAATGTGGGATGAATCTACCTATCCAACGGTAAGGGTAGGAGCCCTAGGATTTTGCCACCTTAACCAACCATTTCACCCCTTACCCAACTAAACCTCCTTCCCGTTAAACACACACCACGTTTTAATACTTTTTTTAGGAAACCCATTTGTTTAAGAAAAAAGACCTTCTTTTCTTGGATTTGTTTAGGGTGGTTTTATACGGATTGTACCATGGGAATCACCATGAAGCAACCCACCAAAACAACCCACCATTTTAGGGAGAAGATTTTTGGGTCATGTTTTCCTTTTGCATCAAACACGCATTGGTTGTGTTTTTTAATAGAGGATTATACTACAAACTTATACGGGGATTGTAATAAGCCAATATAAGGATGCCTATGAACCAATCAGCATAATGGAATCTCACAAGGCTTTTGATCCCTGCTCACCTGCTTCTTGATGACTTTGTTCTGCAGGCAAACACGAGACCTGTGCCATCACCGACTTCAAGTACGGCGTGGCCAACCGTGGCGCCTCCATCCGCATCCCCCGCGACACCGAGAAGAGCGGCAAAGGTGGGGGAAGAACACTTGCAGGATCATTCCACTTAGTAAGTGTTTAATAACCATGGTTTTTAGCTCCCCTAAGTAGGGCAACGTTCCCCTTCCAAAATGGCTATTCATGGTTCATAGGTGGGGTGATCCTAACCACGTATCCAAGTCCTGGGATGATCCTCCAAGCATGGACCCGTGAAAAAAAAACCTATGCGGTTTTCTTAATCGAAGTCTGATAGGTTGATTCAGATAAGTCTTTGTGAATGATCTAATTTATAGCCAGGAACAAATATCGTGTAAGGATAAGCAATAAAGGCTTTTTTTGGGTTGTCACATAGTGACAGTTGATGTGGAAAGCATCCAACTTCGATGGCATTCAGAAGATATGACCATCATGACACCGTTGCCATGTTGACTTTGAAACTACCGATAGGGGACCAAAGCTGATTCTTCCATTTTGAATTGTTGACAAAGCTTCATTTTTTGACATCAGCAGTGAAAAAATATTGGTTGTTTTGGTTATATAGGGGATTTTTCACTATCTTCTACTGTGGGGAGTATTCTAGCCTTTTTATGTCAATCCCTAAAAACATTACCCAGTATGATGGAATGGGATTTTATTTAGGTTTCTCAGGAATTTTTTGCTTCAAAAGAATGAAAAAAAAATCAACTTTTTTTGTGGGCTTGAGCTGTTCACGGGATGAAAACACAACGAGATGACATCAGCCTGTCAGAGGTTATATGGAAGATCGTCGTCCCGCAGCTAATTGTGACCCATACAAGGCCTTGCTTCCCCATTCGCGAACTCGCTACCTGGGGAAGGGGATGGTCACCACAGTGGTGACTACTTGGGTTTGCGACTGGTATTTGATGCATAAGGAAAAAGGTGACAAAAAAAATATTCTCCATAAAATGGTGGGATGTTTCATGGTGATTTTCATCCCATGTAATCCTAATCGGTATAAAATCACCTTGAACAAATCCAAGAAAGGAAGGGAACCTTACCCATGATCATTCAGGTTAAAGAATTATTGGGGAAATTTGGCCCGGTTCTGTGAAATGGAGATGTCGGTTGGCAGTGATGATAGCTATCACCCCAAAAAATTGAAAAGGGAAAGTCCTCTGAACCAAATCACCATGTTTTTTTTAAAGGAATTCCAGCAGTTTTTTATTTTTCGCGGGTGTGTGACTTTCAATAAATATCGCCTCTAAGGGGGATATGTTGGACATTTTCCGAGGTGAAAGACTTTTGTTGGAACCTCCCTCCAAACTAGCAGGTCGCCGTAGTGAAAAAGATAGCATCCCAAAAAGGAAAGGCAAAAAAGTCTTGAAAGCACCAATTTTCAGGTGCTTTTGCTCTGAGTTTTTAGGAAGGGGCAGACTTTCGTCCAAAGATTCCTCTCATCAGAGTCAAAGTAAACTTGCAAGCATTTGGCATCGGAAACACACATATCGATTTTCCATCATTTTTCTTTTTTCCAGATGCTGTTCTCCTCCGTGAAAAAATACAAAGTCATTGATGGGAGTGTGATGGAGTTTTGTCTTCCCTCAAAAAAGATTCACTTCATTTCAAGCGCCTCGGAAAAATTCAATGTTTGCAAGGTGACTTTTTCCCATCCCAAAACTTGTTGCTTTTAGGGCAGAAATCCGACCAAAAGCAAGAAATGTCGGGAAATTCAAAGATGCCCAACAGATGCAATAATGATACTGTACCCGAGATTTCATTTTCTCTCTCAAAAAATCCTGTTTCAAAGAGCCCTTGATTTTTTATTTGTTTGAAGACAATATCTTGTCCAAATAGATTGAAGTTGCGAATCAACACTCCCTATTCCCAAAAAAAGGAAGTTTCATCGACTCCAACCATTGATTTTTCATGGGGATATGTTGCTGTTACCCTTTGGGTAAACTATCATAGCTGGCGGGAAAATCCCCCATTTTCAATAGGAAATACATCGACGAACAAATCCGGGTCCCTTTTCCAGCCAGCTATGTGAGTTGATCCCGGAGGGCAGTTTCAAGGAGGGGTCCCTATTTGATCTGTGGGATCTCAGCTGTGTGCAGCTAACAGACTTAAGGATTCAGTCAACCAAGCAGTGACCAAAAACCTGTGGGGTTAGTTTAGTTTTTTGATGTAGGGGATGAGAAAAAAAGCCTACTACCCAGTTATTTAAAAGGATATTATATCTAAAACTCTTTGTTTCATTTCAGGACCACATTTGTTTTTTGGTAAGCTTCACCATGACCAGGGTTTCATGTCGTCCACCAACTGGGTTGATTCGTTGATAACCTGCCTCCTGGAAGAGGTCACTGCCAGGATGATGAAGACCACCGGTGAATGTTACTCTGCTCAACAAGGAAGGCGTGTGGTTGAGCAGTGATTTTTGAACAAATAACGGTGGGTTGTTTGGGGTTCTCTAAGGATTTTACTACCAACTCATTATATCACCCCGTGATTTCATGGAAGTCCCCCAAGAGATCCAATGATTTTTTCCATGACAGACATCCTGTCCAGATTTTGAGATCCTCAAAACATATTAAGACACACCTGCACCACCTCCCTCAATCAGTTGATTCCACTAAAAACCCACTCAAGTTGATTCACCTTCTTTTTGTTGGGTTTTAAAGCTTCAAGGAATTACCAGAAAAGCATTGCAATCGACTTCCAACCCTTTGATAGACCCAAAAACGAGGTTGGAGGACAACCCAAAATGCCATGTTTCATTGGTGTAGATTTAAGGTGGGGGTGGATTTTCACAACCAAAATGGTTTGGGGTTTGTTGGTACTTTTTTTTTTAGTCACCTCCCCGACACACATGTTGGAAGGGATGTTTCATTAATCCTACATTTTCTTGGAAGTGTTGAAAGATCATGAAACCACACTGGTCCTGTCCATCCGGGCAAATTTTCCTATAATCACTAAACCTCAACTAAGGCTATTTTTCAGAAGGATTCCCTTGACATAAGCCACCATTTGGGGTGACCCAAAACCCGGGCGGAAACCGTGGGCCTCAGATCGAATCACAGTTGGTATATAGGGGCTTATACTACACAGCTATATCGGGAGTACAATGAACCACTATAAGGATCCTTATTAAACAACCACTTCAATGGAAAGTAAGAAGGTGTTTTTTGTGGCTCCAATGTGCTAAAAGTTTGGAGGGTCAAGGAACACAATGTCGCAAAACACAGGCCAAAAATATGCTAAAACATCAAAATATCCTATCTTGAAAATTACATCCCATGGGCTGCTTGCACCAAAATTACCCTCCTCATCCTCATCCTCATCCTCATCCTCACCACCACCATCATCATCATCATCATCATCATCATCATCATCATCATCATCATCATCATCCTTCATTGAGGTTTAAGCCCTTGAGTCGTGGATGCCAGTGCCAGGTAGGCGGGGCATACACCAAAAATTTGGATAAAATGAAGCTCCTTTTTTTTCGGAGTTCCAAAGGGGAGAAACGATTTCACCGAATTTTTGGGTGGTGGAAAAAAACCTGAAAATTAACATGACAATGGAAAAACAACCATTTCAAGATGTATCTCCTGTTGGAAATCGTGATTTCCGTTGCATTATGTTAGTTTGCCGCAGGATAACTTGGCTTCTGAAACTTCCCCCTCTCTGTTGTCTTAGGAGCTTGAAATAATTCAAAGGCAAACGATCTGACACAAGTATCGAAAACCCTGCGTTTGTTCAATAATGGCCAGTCAACCTATTCTGTGGTACGCCAGCTATGACATCCCAAGCATTGGTGCGGGGTGACACGCGTTTTGTGAGGGACTGTAAGTTACATAACCTAACATCGCCTTTACTTACAATGCTCCTTTGTCAACATATGGCCTTCTCTTCCTGGCTTGGATACGAACGGAAGTTTCCAATCGCAATCCTGAGACGCGCGTTTTCCTTGGAAAAAGATAAGGAATTCGGGAGGGGTTCTGAACCGCCGCTACAACCACTTCCTGCTACTAGCCCTGAGGCCCCGCGCCAGGCACCACCGTCCCAGTACGTCCAGCGGTTGGAGGACCGACGTCGGAAAATCGGAGGCTTGGCGTCATTGCCTATGCCTGGATGCCATTGATGTATAAACACCTTTTTTTGAATATGTATATATCTAGATGTATACATTTAAATACTGATACAACGTACATTGCAAAACCAGAGGCCGGTCATTCCCTTTGAACTCTTCTTGGTGACCTAGAACCACGCCCGGCAGGAGGCAGGCCAGGACCAAAAGTTGTGATTGTGCATTGCAACACTCATATCATTCATATTCATGGCAGGAACTTTGGAAAGGAGCCAACAATCGCTGGTACAATGGCTGGGAGAAAGGCGCCGGCAGAGGTGCCACATGGTGGTTTATTGGGGTTGATTTCTCGCCATAAAAACCTGAGAACCTCGATAAAACAGCAATCATTTTTTCATTTTTTGGAAGTAGAGAGTGGTGTTCCATCGACTTTGGGAATCTTAGCAAGCTGACAGGAAAGGCCGCTGCCTGGAAGCGAGTGTTAACCTTAGTGACAAGATTTTCGAGAAGATTGCTGTTTTTTGTGCGACTTTTGTGACAATTTCATGACACTTTCTAAATATGACTTTGACCACGTTTCGGTGGTAAAGTCCCCATCCTTAATCTATTTGGACCGAGTTTGATCGGCATCCTGAGGCTGGCAAGTGATCCACCCTGTAAGTTCGGCTCTGCTCTGCTTAACACCACGGTAATGCTCCTGGGATACATTGTCCACACCAGAAACCACTGGGTGTGCTGGGCTGGTAAAGTTGATACAACTTTCGGGCACGCCTGCAATAGCCGACAAACACCCGTGAATCACACCGTTGCGGGGACTTGGGATGCCACTTTTCATCATGGAGTTCAAAACGGCACGGTAGCTGTCCTGGTAAAAGCATGCGTAGGTCGGGTCGTTGGATTTTGATGAACGTGAAAGCAAAAACAATGGATAGATGGCCATTCCTGGGCGACGGCTAAAACTTAAATATGTTTTGACGACCCCCAAACAAAGAACCAACCTCAATACTGGTCCTTCATCATGTTGGGTTTCCAAATGGCGCCTGCAACAGGCTTTTAGATTAAAACATTGCTAGCTTAAAGAACGGTGGCTTAAATGAAAACAAAAAAAGAATTGATGATAATTGAGGTATATATACCTTAAACTCTTGACAATGTAGGTCATTGTTCATCAGCACCAGCAGGGACCGTTTTGACGATTCAAAACTGGCGACATCTGCAACCTTCTCATGCTCCTTTTGATTGATGGTATGTTTGTTCCTTGTAAGGCACGTCTATCCCAACCAAGCCAACTTGCCGTCCCTTTTCTACGTGCGCCCAGTCGCCTTCAAATAGTGGGGGACGGTGGAAAGCGTCGCTGCCCTCACAAGCGCTTCACCTTTTCGGTTCTCTGCGGCAGGCACGCACGGCGTGCGGCCGCGTGGGGTGGTAGGACCCGTTGGCCTTTCACCAGAGGCAAAAAGAATCTGTTGCGGCGGAGCAGTAGGCAGCTACCGTAGACTTACACGTCAGCAACTCTGTGTGAACGATGCCGTGGATGACCTCAAGACATATGTTGCGTAGTCAACAGAAAACAAGTTAGAAACAAGAAATGTTGAAAACCGGAAGGGTGGATAAGGGTGAAGAAAACAACCTTTCAATGACAAGCCCGAAGCAAGAACAAAACCCTCACCAGAGCCGGAAACTAGTTCTGCCTCTGACCAGCTACGCCGCAGAAACGCTGCCGAGAAGAGTATATGGTTCCAGCCGAGTATAGATGGATAAAGAGCCAGTCAAGAAGGACCCTGAACGAGGTAAATGGGCAAGTGGGCTGGAACGGCCTGAAATATTACAAGAACTCCGCCGACGGTACCAAAATAGGATGCTCACACCGTCGTCCACTTAAGGCACTCGCCAGGCACGGCTAAGCAAAACGAGCAAAAGCGAAACTTTTCATTCAACGCCAGCAGGTGCTTCGGGGGAATTCACTTTGGCAGGTCATGGGGCAAAGGGGTCCATGACGATCAAGGACCAACACAAACAAACATAAGTCGGGTTTATGATGAGGCAAAAAGTGGCAGGGCAGCCGTGGTAAGGAACACCCAAGCCCGGGCCTTTGTACTAAAATGAGCTTGGTTGATCGTCCTACTTTGGAGTTTGGCTATCGATTCTTCATTTTCACCCAAAAAGGGATGACATAATGACTTCAACTCAGAGTCAGTTTTTCTCTGAGGATTGCACGCATGCAGCAAAGGCGAGCCCTTGGACAAAAGTCACCCCGACAAAGAACGCAAGGCGGCAGCGACTTGGCAGATTGTGGACCTCAGTTTCCGGAGGTGCGACGGTGCTGGATGAAGTGGAACTTGCTGGGAGTCCTGTTCTCGATTGATTGATTCATTGATTCATGGATCCTCAGGGTTTTTGTTGAGGCTCCAAAATATGATGATGTTGTTTTTCTTTGAGCGTGTTGATGCTTCTTCCATCATTTGAATCTTTGATTTTCTTTGATACTTTCATGTTTTCATAGCTTCTCGCGCGTTGTTTGTTTAAGTTTGTTTGCTCCCTTTTGACACTTGTAAACCCCCTGGAAAATGCCAGTGCCAGCCCTTTGGCTGAGGATGCATTGCGCCTTTTGCTTTGCCAGCTGCTTTGCGAACGCAAAGATGAGGTGGCGGTGCTGCTAGAGCACCCATCCGCTTTGCGAGTCTATGCGTTCGCACAAAGACAGGGTGGCGAGTCTCCTGCACGACGCATGCGAGGCCGGCCGTGCCTGATCCTGCGGCAGCACAGAGGCGGGCGATCCAAAGAAAAATACAAAGAAAAAACAGGGCCAGCTGGGGAAGATGAACACATTGAAGAGCATATTTTTCAGAGCGCCCAGACAGCTTGAAACCACGAACGGCGAATGAAGCCAGGTTCTTTACATCCAATAGGTTTTATGCTAGTTGCTCGAATGCAAAAGTAGCTTAGCAGAGAAGATTTTGGAAAGTGATATTCATTTGTTCGGGATAATTATTGCTCAAAAGCTTTTCACATGTAGTGTATTGCAAATGGACTAGAAGACCAAGCATGGTCCTATCCGTACCTCAAACTGCTAGCTGAACCAGCCAGCCGCCGTTCAGCCGGGCCTTATTTAGGTTTCACGTCCGCCTCTTTAATATTTATCGTCAAAAGCAGCTGGAGAAGGTGGGACCAACCGCTCTGGAGAGACAGTAAACGACTTCCAAAAGGGGATGATAATAATGGAAACATGTACATCGATCTTGGGTGGAACGTACAAGCGTTTTGTCGTGAATCATTTTTTGTTCTGCATACACTTATGTTGTGAATGAGATATGATACCCCTTAGCTATTAAAACTTTGTGATGTGCCATTTAGAAGTCAGTCATATCTTAGGTAGAACATACGGTTTCCGATGTTCCTTATACTCCGCTAGGTTCAGTCAATGGCGAGAAGTAAGCCCACAAGCTTCCAGATGTGTAATGATCAATGTGATGTGCATGGGTCAGAACCTTGCTCGGTGCTGCCCAAGCTGAGGCGACGACTTTGCCATTCTGTTTCAGAGGACACTTTGAAACCTTTCTTGGCGATGCCTGCTGAAAAGTGTCAAGACACCAAATACAACCTGGTGGATTTAAGGAGGTTCACCTTGCCATTCAGGTATGTTAAAGAGCCAAAAGTCAAGTGCAACAACACCTGGGATGTTGCCTAATATGGCAGGAGGCGGTACTCTCCGGAAATTTGCCCCTCTCAGAAAGAACGCGCAGCTGCCCTTGCTGCTCCTTTTTTTAACTTGGCCCACTGGTTGCAGGCTTAACATCTTTCTTGCAGCTTCCAGTCTGTACCCCACCGCAGCGCATATAGATTTATTGTCACAGTGACCCCAAGACGCATTTTATATTGGCGAGCGGGTATCTGGGCGGGTGTGTGCGACGGCATGTCCTTCGGAAAACGCAAGGAATTTAGGACTCGGCAACAATCACGCGTAAGTTCAAAATTAAAGAAAACACAAATATTTTCGGTGGGTGGTGGGGGGGTGCGTAGTAATTAATAATAAGGAACAGAGATGGACTAGCCATTCTTGAAGCGTTGGCTTGAGTGGGATGACTTAATGATTCGTGATGTTGAACGAGACTTGTTTTGAAGCACGACCAAGCCTTGTGTTTTCAGGCCACAAAACTACATGGAGAAGTGGAAGTAGACTCTAGGAAAAACAGTTCGGAGTTAGGATCTGTGCTCTCTCATACTTGGTGGTGTCAATATGTCTTTTCTTTTCCCAAAGCTTTGAGAAGACTCCCTAGGTTTTCACGAATACTTCCAAAAGTAAAGGTGGTTCAACCACCTTGTAGTGTCAATACCAAAACTGCAACACAACAACCATTGAACGTCAGGCACGGTCCGCGCGATGCGAACGACGAACCTCTTTTCTTGGGCGATATGGGAAGCTGCTGCTCCAAGGAAATGCGAAAAAATGATTTTTTTCAAAATAATTCATACATCTTCGAAGTTTCGGGCATTTTGGAGTCGATGTTCTGGCATTTTTTTGGGGGGGTCGGGGAGGATGTTGATTTTTGATATTCGTTTCGTTTGGTTCCACATGTTCAAGAATCTGATCAAAAAAGAAACGCTTCCAAAAAAAATCCAGCTTGAGTATCCCAAAGTGTTCCATCCCAGAATACCCCGACGACCCAACACCTATCGTTACACAAAAATCCTTGAAACTGACAGGTGGCCCAAAAAAAAAGTAGGCCTTTTGCCCCATCTTCCAAACGTTGATATTAAGGGGCTGGATTTGTTTCAAAGAGGGTATGTGGTGATTTGAGACGATTTATAGTTTTTACCCTTATTTGGGAAGATGATCCTATTCGACATTTTTCAAAGGGGTGAAATCACCAACTAGGTAACTAGACTCTCATCGAAACAGATCCATGCATTAGCATTCTCAAGAAATTGGAGCAGCAGTGTTTGTAGATAGATGTTTATCAATCAGTCGGATCAGCAGTGTCAAAAACATCAGCATTAATTTTTATCACAGTTTTAACATGCCAAAGAAAGGAGGAGCTACCCTCCAGTGAAGTTGGGAAAGATGGATTTTTTTTTTGGTACACCCCCAAGTTTGAACGGCTAGAACCTGAAAATGATGATTTCCAAGTTCGGAATGTCGTTTTGCAAGGGTAGATTTTCACGTAAACTATGTCAATTTTCCAGGGTGTAGGTTGTGGAGTCAGTCCACGCAGGTAGTTTGTGAGTTTTTGACACTATGCGCAGGTGGTGATTGACCACCAACATCCACCAAACAACCCGATGCCTGAAAATAAAAGTCCTCATCCGTGTACCAAAAACAGAGTTCAGCAGTTTAGCTGCAAAAATCCTTAGATTTTGGATTGAAGTCAATCGTGAAAAAAAGAGGATTGAAATGGAAAAATCCTGTTCCATTTCCCGTTCATTACATGAAACAATTTTTCAGCAAAGGATGGATTCTAATGGTATCCGGGCATCTCTTGGAAGATCGGTTTTTGGTTGCAAACCACCAGCAAAAAAAGGGAGGGCTCCGTGAACTTGTCGCAAATCGTGGCCAACCCTAACACTCAATCGAAGGAGAAAAAAAGTGGGGAATGGCAGCAAAAGGGAAGGAGATGGTATGCGTGTAAGTCTTCCTGTGTTACATGGCAATTCCGGAAAGAAAAAATAATCAAACACTTTTAGGGTGACCAATTTACACTTACACTTAATCATTGACTTCAATAAAGGATTATGACAACGTACCAACAAGATAGCACCAACATGAAGATGATTGAAGATTCATAGGGAATTTGAAGGCCAAGCTGTATCCACTGAAAGGTAGGGACATGTTTTTTCTTCGCATTTTGACAAAAAAAGGTTTCATCAACTGAAGACTTTTTGGGGTGATGAATCTA
Source organism: Breviolum minutum Mf 1.05b.01 (assembly GCA_000507305.1). NCBI lineage: Eukaryota > Dinophyceae > Suessiales > Symbiodiniaceae > Breviolum > Breviolum minutum. The sequence continues at coordinate 50,241 of DF240819.1, forward strand.
CCACTCACGAACTTGAAAATACAAGAAACGTCGAAGTCTTTGGTACCGTATTCATAGAAATTTGGATGAATCTACCTAAAAAACGCCAAAAATCTCAAAAATCAGACCTTTGTGACTGCAGAAAATTCTTGGAATTGCTGCAGAGAGTTTCTTTCCCCCAACCCAACCGTGGTTGTTTCATTGTTTTACTCTTCTTGCGGCCACTTCAATGGAAACTTCAATCATTTTTGGAGATGGCCCGCCTTCTTTATTCCCTGGAACATCATCTGACATTGTAGATGTGTCTTCCTATTGAAAAGAAAGGGGATATTTCTGTTGCCATTTTTGCTATGTTTACCCTCCCTTAACCTAACAGTTCGCCTCTGAAAATAGGCCCGAAATTGCCCTAAAAAGGAAAGGCTCTTCTTCCAACCATCCATTTTCAGGGGCAAGCTGTCAGTTTGAGGGGTCGATTTCACAGAGACCTGTCTGTTTTTATATATAGCTTTTGAATACATCTCAACTCACCTTTGAGTCGGTATTTTTTGCATGTCCCATGCTACCGGGGGGATAAGCAACCTCAAAAGATCCTCAAAAGGTTAGCAATAAAGATAAGCAACGATGGGTTGTTTTGGGGTACTTTTGTGGGGGGATGAAGAAATTTCAACCAGTATGGTCAAGTGTAGCAAGGCATGATTTCTCCCATCATTCATCAAGCAAGATTTTGCTGGATATATAGGTGATAAAATCCTTCCCAGTTACGTGGGGATTACAGCAAATCAACCAGTATTTCATGGAAAGTAAGGCGTTTTTTTTTCGCTCAAATGGACCCAAGATCTACTTCCCTTGACCTTGAACTTGACTTGAAAGATGATTTCTTTCACAGCGCCAGGCCACGTTGATCTTCATGATGCTGGGTAATTTGGGCCACTTCGAACTTGACTTTATGGCAAAAAACCGGGGGCAGCCAATTCCGTGCCAAGCAAATGGAAAGATGGTTGTTGAAAGCCAGTAAAAAATAGTTTGGCGGAAGATTTTTCGTGGATCTTTTTCATCTTTGTAGGGGATGGAAGTGGATCAAAAACTCAGAGCTGCGCTGGTTTTTTGGGTTTTTTTTCCTACTGTAAAAGGTCTTTGGAGGGACCATAGAGGAGAGTCTTACAGCAACGGAACGCCTGGCGAGGCTGATACAGTTTTTCCCACACCGTTGCGTGCGTCAACCTGTGGCAGGGATTCGCCACCCTTAATGACTGACTTGAGGAAATTTTCACATTTTTTAATTGTGATCAACAGTTTGGTCTTGTGTTTTACGGGCGTTCCATGCAAGATGATTTCGTGTGACCAGATGTGTTTATTTCATCACTAGGGAGCTTCAAGAGTAGGAGCCCAAAACGTACTGAGTGCCTTCCGAAATCAACGTGTCCCTTGGAAATGTTCGAGGTTTCCTGATTGGAAGACATCCCCAGATATAGCTGATACGATAAATATAGAATATATAATCTTGAAATATATATATATGTATGTGTTTATATGTTGCAACCAAAGAGATTAATTGGCATGTGCATAGAGGTTTGGGTACATATCTGCAGCTTTACATACATACATACATATATATATACATATATACACACAATATGCTGGGTGTGGCCCCCAGGATTCCAGTGGCAAATAAAGGTATTATTTACAGGAAAAACCTCCCAAGGCCTCGCCGGAAAGAAAATGTCAAGTGTAAAGAAAAGCCCCAAACTCCGAGGTATCGCCTTCAGCGATGTGGTGGTGGATGGGTTTGGGGTGCCCAAAAAGAGGGGGAACTTGAAGGGTTCATACTGTTGATGGCGGAAATCCGCCATTCACCAGTTGAGGTTGGTAGTTTACCCCGTTATTCACCAGGTTTTATACATCCCAGGTGGTGATCGCCGGATTTCTTCCATCAACAGCATGGGATCTATCGATTCTTCATAGGTTTTCAGGTTTTCACAGACATTTTGAGTTGGAAAAATATGATCAAGTTCACCCCATCATTTTTTTCCTGAAATATTTTATCCCATAAACCACGCAAGACAAAATGAGATTTTTATAGGTGAATGAATTGATAGGGAAAAAACCGGCCTGGAATAGAGCAACCGGACTTGTTTACGGTCATTTTGAATATGTTTAGGGTGTTTCAGTAAATCTTGAACTAAATTGGGTTTGAAAAAAAAACACCTACGTGGTTTAAACGTTGGCAGGGTGGCGTTGTCAATCGTCAGACGGAAAAAAATTGGAAGACCGTGTTTGGCATTGACCACCAGAGCTCAAAGGTGAAACTTCCGAAAATCGTCAGCTGTTGCAGATGAAGGGTTGTGGGAATTCCTGCAAGATCACACCCCCTAGTGGTTGTAAAAAAAACGCATCCATGAGAATGTTTTTGTTTGTTTGTGATTGGAATTCCATATGAAATTGCGCAGTTCGGGGTTGAAAACAAATTCGTTGAGTGTTTTTGTTGTTTCTCGCATCAAGGACGCAGGGACTCCTAGAGCCTTTGAAACGTTTTGCAACCTATCCACCCAAGCGAATATCTGAGAAATGAGGTCTACCAAATGTACCAAACGTTTTTAAAAAAATTGTTCACAGTTCCAGGAGATTGTACGGAGTTCCTTGAATTTTTGCGACATTCATTGTCCTCTTGAGGTTGGTTGTGGAGAAAGCGAGGGATAATCCGAGTTTGTTGCTTGGCGAAACACAAATCGAACCTCAAAGAAAAATATCAACACAAGATGTCGCAAAAAAGGAGTTTTGGAAAGAAACAAATCCTTGCACCCAAGTGTGGCAAAAAATTTCCCATTGATTCTAATGGTTGCAACAGCAATTCCGTGGCTCGTCAAATGCAATTGGTATTTTTATTTTAGTGGATTTCCTGCACCTTGTGATACTTACATTTTGGTTTTAAGGGGAAAGATTCTTTCTTGGGGTCAAAAATAAATGTACGGAAGTTTTTTGTGCTAGGAATACAGGTTGATGCACATAACTTCTATTTTTGTTTTAATTGCTTTTGCGGGTTGTCCAAATTTTAGTCGCTGGCAATTGGTATCACCTTCCTTTAAACAGGCCAGGAACAAAAAAGCAATCGAAGCTTCCCCACATAAAAGACTCTGTTAAAGCTCATCTGGGACCCATGTCTTGAAGTCTTTGCTTGTGTTCTGAGTTCCGCATCCTAAAAGAAGCACCTAAAAAAAGAATCAGGTGAAAAAATTGGAAAAATTCCCGGGAATTACCAAAATACCAGCCTGACATTGTGTAACTCGAAGGAGGATCTAGTTAGCTGAAGATGATGATGACGATTGACGGTAGCAAATCGGCCCTGAAGAGCTTGGAAAATTCGCTATTGGTTCCAATGGTTATCAATGGCCACCATCGCCTCCCCCCTTCTATCCCGAATTTTCCGCCCTCAGTTCGGTAAATGCAGATCCTTAAGGAAACATTTTTTTGTCAGCGATGTTTGGGGGCCATCCCCCAGAATAGCTGGAAAACAAGAAAGAAGAAACTCCAAACAAAATGTAACGAAGAGGTGAACAAAACAAACACAGATCATATGTTTTTGTTTGATACACTCACTTCAGAAGCCCTCACCGGCCATGGGTGAATTGTTTTTTTTGTGTGTTTTGTTGTAGGTTTCCCCCATTTCAGATCCCATAAGGTGGATGAGTGAGTTGCGTCCATTGTGAGTGGTTGTTTTTTCTCAACTCAAAAAGGGGTTGGGGCCGAAAAGAAACAAAAAGAATGATCTGAAGTCAAGCATTTCTGGGAATGGTTGGGTTCCCTAATTTGGGTTGACACACCAAAGATTGCATTTGACTAAATGGACTTGAAAGAGTTTATGCATTATTTTACACCCACTGTTCTTCATCTTCAAAAAAATGGATTGCTGTTGGCCCAGATTGTATGGACACTTGCCCAAAAATTAAGTTCTACATCAGCTTTCACTTCTGTTTTTTGGGTTTCAAAATAGTTCAGACAACTCAAGATCCTGTTCCTAACACCCTCAAGTTTTTTCTAGTTGACCCACATGGCTCTTTCTTGGACATGTTCATGTTCCATTCTTTTCCTCCATTGTTCCTCCGGATCTCCAGGATGGGAGGCTTGCAATCCTTTAGTTTGGACTCTCAGAATGTTCCAGAGCGATTTTTTTTTGGGTGGGCTGCCTGCCCTTTGAACGGCTGATTTGGGAATAGTTTTGTGGGGGGTTGGTGGCAAGTTGTTGTTTTCAGGTAAAATCAGGGTGTGGAGATTTGTTGCAGGGTTTGCTAGAAGTTCATATCGGTTTTTTTTGGGGGGTGGTGGTTTTACTGTACATCACTCTTAGAGAGTGAGTGACGTTTCTACTTGGGGAAATGAGAACCTCCCAAAGCCTTGATTCAAAGGGTTTTGTTGTAAAGGTTAGTTCGGACAAACCCATCCAATGGGATTTGTTTCCCAGTTCCTAAGCTATTTGTAAATGAACTGAAATGGGTGTTTCCAAAAATAGTGTTACCCCCAAATCATCCATTTTAATGGGATTTTCCATTATAAACCATCCATTTTGGGATGCCCCTATTTTTGGAAATACCCAAATAGAGTCTAGCTACCAATAATCTATGGGATGATCTTTGATAAGCTGTAACAACATCTTCAAAATCCTTGCGAGCAAAATTCTGGAGGATTCTGACACAAGGCGGCAGGTGAAGTACTATCCTAAGTGGTGGGTTTTTGAAGGATTTTTCTTGATCTTTGCCCCAGAAAAACCTGGAAGAAATGGGAGAAAATGATCCAATTTGACAACGGCGGGCGCATCTTTTTTCACATCCAATTTGGGTGAAATCTCTAGGGCTTCTAACTGGCCAACTTCATCGCTCACCAACCGAGCCAAACCCTTCATTGAAAGCGAAGGTATTTTTTTCCAAAAATGCTTGGCTTCAAAACGTCCAAATCAGCACCGTGAATGATGATCTGATCCTTGCCTGGGGAAAAACCAAGGGGCGGCATGTCTTTTTCAGTGATTTTTTTTCAAAAAACGGTTTGGGGGTGGGTCCCTACGAAAGTTTCATGATTTGTGTTTCGAAAAAAAAGAAGATATCTACGAAGTAAGCCCCTACTAGTGATAGATGGAGTTATAACCTCTACAAGTGGAGTTATAACCCTACTCGTACTTACAACTGGTGTTCAGGGCCCACTTTGTAAGATACATCGCTTTTTCCCGAGCTAACTTTTCATGACGTTAACAAGGAAAGCCTTGTAAGCCGTATAACATCAAGGAATTCAATTAAACCAAGAAAATTGCGCACAACACCTTGTCCTCCCAGCAAACCTCTGCACTATTAGGTTGGGCTTGTAGAGGTCTCGGTGCCATCCTTTCCGCGTGACGTGGCAAGTTTGAGGGTGGGGAAAAGTTCGAAATCCATGGGCAAGCTTGTGAGTAGCGACATCTCATGCTTCACTTTAATGCTCAAGGTGTAAAAACCCTTTTTTGCAACCGAAAAGATGAGGTTCTTATCAAAGTTTTAGTGGAACTGGGGGTTCACGGAGCCTTTTTTATTCCCACCAAAAGCTCCCATCGTTCGAGGGGAAAATATTTTCTTCTTGCGACCACTAACATGCTACAAGGGTTCCTTTTACAGGTGTGTCAACCCACCCTGAGGGTCAGTAAAATCCCAATTTTTTTCTGTCAATTTTTGGTGACGTTGAATGGTCAAGAGACGCCCCACAGAGGATTGACTTTGGTCATGAATTGAATCCACCTGGGAGGGACGGGATTTGTTTTTTTTTCCCTCATTTGCTATCAACATTGCCCACATCTACAAGTCAAAAATGTTGCCTCCTTAAAAAAATGCCAACAAATTCAGGGCCCTAACTTCTGTATGGCTAAGGTTTTTGTGATGTCATCATGCCTGGTTGTATTTTCTGAGATCATCATCCACTGGGTTGCTGAAAAAAACACGTTTTCGTTCTTTAGGTATTTCAGTGGTGCCTTGTTGGAAATGATTGGTGTCAGGGAAGCTCAGCGAAGACAGCAAGGAATCACTGCGGTGAGGGATGACTTTTCTCTCCGGGGGAAAAGTTGTAGCCAATCCAACAACCACATTTCCATCCAAAATTTGGGTTGATTCCAGTCCAAAAATTCTGTATCCAACAATAAAGAACCTCAATTTTGTATGGAAAGAGAGAATCTGTTTGGTGTTTGATATTTTTGCAATGAGATGTACGAAGATGTACATAGAAAGGTTTGGGGCAGGTTATATTGAAACCACTTTTTAGAGAAGCCGCAACTTAGACTTCTTTTCAGACAAATTCAGTGAATTCCGGTTTCTTGGGAAAATTAACTGCCTGCTCTTCCCAGTGATCCAAATCCCTACCAGCAAAAAAACATTTGGCTATAGTAAGACCATTTTGCCTTGCTGAAATATCATCATTCACCCTTTTTGAAGAGTATAATTTTAAAAGCCCGTTTTGAGGATTGATTTTAATCAACAGAACGTTGTCCTCTTGCAATGGAGAGAACCTCATCTCTCATTTCAGTAGGAAACCAAGGTGAGCAATGAAAATGACCTCGGTTGTTTAGGGTATATAGGGGATGAAATCGGATCCCTATTAAACAATCGTGTCAGGGTTTTTTCGCGGCGAATTGGTGAACCTTATTGGGGGATGGTTGGGTCTAAGTGTGAAAGAAAAAAAAACCCTTTTTGTGTCGTTGACTTTTTTGGAGGTGTCCCGGGAAAAATGAAATGTGGTTACAAATCAGATTTCTAGATTATCCAGGTGAGTACTATATCAATGGTTTTGGTAACTTCTATATCTTCTATGGTTGAAAAAATGGATCCTAGAGCTTCTTTGGAAGATATCTACCTGCATTTTCCATGAGTATTGAAATCTTCCACCGCTCTTTTGGGAAGAAGCCACATCACAAAGTCTAAAATTCCCTCTTCTTTACGTGCCTTTTTTTTTGACCTTGGTAAGAAATCTGACAGTAATTTTAGGCACTTCTGGCTAATCACCCAACCCCCCCGAAACATGGCCTTATGATCAGGGCTTATGAAAACCATTGGTTTCCCTTAATAAGGCCGGCTATGAAACACTTATTTCTGAGGTGGTTACGTTGGGGGGGGGGGTTGGTTGATTAGCCATCATCCAAACCTCTTTGCCAGAGTCTACACCACCCCACCACCTTCCACCAACCAGAAGTCGATTGGCTGCGAATTTGCAGGTGCAAAGTGTCTTCGCTCTTACGGCCATTTTGCCATTCTTCGTGATCATTGCATCGGTTCCTTGGGGGCGTTACAAGGTGACAAGGAAAGGTTCCAAATTCTCTGGCGGGAAAAAACTGAAAAAACCTCTGCAATGGAACACAATTTGGAAATCTTTTTTGTTGGTGATTGCTTTATTTTTCAACATGGGATGAACGAACCACAGCAAATCAAAGGTGATAGTGGCTTCTTGCTGAAATTTCCTCAAACTTCATGGCGACTTCCTACTCTTGGATGGAAGACTAGTGCGTTAACCATCCTAGTGCAGGATTTTGTATTGTCAATAAATATGTAAGTTCAACCAGACGACATGAGGCAATTTAGCGACCAAGACCTTGTTCCTAGTGGTAGAAAATATGAAATCATCCTGGAGAAATTTGAGGGTTTTGACACAAGACAGGTGAAATAATATCCTCAGTGGTAGTGTTTGGAAGATTTTTCTTGGTGTTTACCCCTACTTAGGTATATGATCCGACTTGACTTGCCGATTTTTTGGTTGCTGATTTTTTCGTTTTTCCCATGAAAAATCAACGACTTCAAGGAGCTTGTCCTTTTGAAAGTTGTTCTTTTGTTTTATTAGTTCATTGTGTAGAAAAAAATTATCCACTACCTGAGAGATGTCTTAGGTCGGCATCATAAGGAAATCACAGGCCGAGTGTATCCACTCGTTTCTTAGCTGTGACCAATTTTTAGTGGCAATGGGCCATCTTCCCTTTACAGATTGTACATTTTTTTGTATCTGTGTCATGTTAAACACTGTGAAAGAAATTTAAAAAAATCACATTTACGTTTAATCCGCTCCTTTGTTCTCTCAAAAATTTGCCACATCGTTATTAAGTTCATCAACATGTCCAAACCCTGCCTGTAACCTTCCTTTTTGTCCCTCCCACAACAAGGGAAGGTTCAGGGTCTGAATTCTCCATCTTTCGGACTTTTTTGCTTGGCAAAAACCAAGGTGTTGATTAAGGAACCCAAACAGCAGGAGGTCGTAAACTATTCCTGGGACGAGGTGTCTGCTTGCAAGGGAATGACCTTTTCTTGTGCTTGCAAGAACATTGGCAAACTACCAACTTGACAGTAAGGGTTGCGTCAAGAGTGTCAATAATTGTTGTTTTTTTGCATGTGTGGATGTGTAATAATTATGTTGGGAGTTAGAATATTACAGATGATACGACTTTTTTGAGTACCACTTTTTTATGATGAGCATTGAATGACGCTCGATCAATTCGACTTGTTGTTCATCTAGGACGGAAAAAAAAACAAATTGCCCCAGCCACAAGTGGTGATTCAATGTAAACCTCTGGAAAGGATTTTTGTCTTCCCTATGCAACAGTGGGAATCCGCTTTCACATTCTTCTGCTTCAAATCGGAATGGGCTTCGCTCATTCTGTCGGGAAAGAAGCACCTCGAGATTCGTTGGTTTAACACCCACAAGAGGGGCACCATTGGCATAGCATGTCAGAATCTCTTATATGGAACTGTTGAATCGACCTAAGTCCATGACGCCGGAAATGTTGGCAGCAGCTGTGGACCGCCATTGTTGTCCATTAGAGGAGATCACCTTTGAGAAACCGCATGGCTGGTCATTGGAGCATGATTATCATCTACTTCAGAAATGATAAATCGATCCCCTTAATTGAAACAGAAGATGAAGAAGTAGAAGAAGACATCTACTACCATGACAATTGGGAAAGTTGTGAGATCTACCAGTGAAACAACCAAAGAAAACGAAGATCTACAAATTTCCATCCATTTTTTGTCTTTGGATGCATCTAAAGATGAGGGCACCCGACCCAAACCATCCTTCTCTCATAGTTGATTTTCATCCAAAACTGCTGAATTTCAAGGCGCCTCTCTTGGGGATGCATTAGGAAACCGCAGTTGAATACATTTGGCACCCAATGTTTCCTATATCATGGAAAAAATGATGTCCTATATTTTTCCCCATGTGTTTTTGGGAAACCCATGTATCACAACATGTTCACATTCAAGAATTTGGACACCCAAATGTTGCTAGGATTTTGGTAGAATTTGGACACCTGGGTACCTTCAACTTTTTGGATGTTCAGGCGAATCCCCAAACTTTTTACATCCAATTTCCAGCATGTTTTTTCAGAAACGATCCAAGTTTCTCACCTTTTTTTGGGGGGGTACCTAAAAGATTCTTGGATCAACCAACAAATGGGAGGACCATTATCAACTACGTTTTCTTTGTGGGATCCAAAAGTCAATCCTACGGTAAGGAACGGAAATCCCTAGTTGTAAATGTGATGTTTCACCCCAATAAAGCCTACATTCATCAGTGTATGACAGGTTCCTTCAACTTCAAAATCATGGGAATCTAAGGAGCCCACCATGATCCCATAAAAATCCCTTACACTCCTGTAAACTAATATAGCTATGGAAAATCCCCTCTTCTTGATGGTATTCACCAAGAAAAATGGTGATTTTCATGGGCTGTGCTAGTTTCGGGGAAGGTAATAATACTGGTTGGTTCATGACGGAATCCGTATGTCTTGACGGAATCAGGATTCCACCATTGTCCCTAACCCCCGCGAACTGGAACCTGAAAGTGATGGTTTCCAAGTTAGGAATCTCCTCTTCCAGGAGGCCCATTTTCAGGTGAACCATGTTGATTTTCCTGATGGAATCCTATTCAACCATTATTGACCATAAATTGTCCCTCAATGAATCTTCACCAACCCGCTACACTCCGGTAAACTAACATGGCAATGGAAAATGGACCCTTTGAAGATGTATTTCCTATTGAAAATAGGGATATTCCATAGCTAATGTTAGTTTCAGGGAGGGTACCAGTTGGATAAACTTGGTAAGGCGCCCATTGTACCAACAGTCCAACGGTGGTTTTCAGCGCCAGGCTCAAGAGACGATGACCAAGGTATGGGAGGCTCACCAAAGGGGGCGGGCCACGAAGCCCAACCAAAAAAGTAGGTCCAACATTTGACCTGCCAAAAGACAATCCCTTCCAAATGGATTTTGGGGGATGATTTTCTTGTGGAGGGAATTGATTTTTTGGTGGGATTTTTCTTCCAAATCACGAAGGGGAGCTGCTCGGGATGTTTTTCCTGAAAAAGAAACCTCACTGTGAGGTTCCAAAGGGTTTGAGGTTTTTGTTGAGTATTTTTTGGGTGGGCTGACTTTTTTTGACAACAGATTCGAACAGATTGTCACTGCTGCGCTTGATTTTTTTTGAAAATGTTTGCCAAACTTTGGGTTGATCATTAGAAGCCATTTTCCCTTTGGGAAATTGACATGGCAACGGAATATTGGAATGTGGATGAATGTGGACCATTTAAAGATGCATTCCCTCTTGAAAATTCAGATTTTCCATTGCCATGTTTGTTAGTGTATTTGAAGAGTTCAAGTTGGAGTTCCCTATTCCCAAACCTTGGATTGGTTTGCGACCCAAAGGAGCAAAAAGCAGGTGATTCATGATTTCAATTTTTGATCTATATAAATGGTCAGGTCATATAGGCTTGAAGCCTGCAAAACAGAAATAGGAAAAGCTCAAAATCATCAAAATTTTAGACATCAATTAAGTAAGTTTCCCTTCATCCCTCGGGGGTTTTCTTTGCTGTTGAGGGTGTCCTTCTCCAAAATCCATCGTTAAAACGGAGCCTCCAGGTGGTCCGTTCACCTGCAGTCTTCCCCTCGGTGGCCTTCATTTTGGCATGGCAGGCGAGATTTTGATAGTTGGAAAAAAGCACCTGTGAAATTTAAGATTCATAACTTGGATCTATCCCCCCACCCCAGGATGGCAATGACAACTAAAGGTTTGGTGGTTGGGATTCTCAGGCCTAAAACTGTAATCCTGGTGGAGCCAGCATCCTGGGTGAGGGGGTAGATCGAATGGATATCAAACATTGCCAGATTTGAAAGGGTTTTTCCTCTTACAAAACATCATTTTTTGTATTTATTTGTCAAGTTTCCAGGGTGTAACCCCTTTCTTTATATAATTGTTTTTTAATGGTGATTGTGTCGTTATGAGATGCTGAAGCAGGACGTTGAATTGTGAATTTTGCTGGTGAACAAGGTGATTGTTGTTTTGGGATTGAAAAAACATATTTTTTTCTAAGGCACAAATCCCCAAATAGAGTTTGTATCAGCTGTGCGATGCAGTATAGGGCCTCCCTGTGATGTGGATGATGCCTTGCAAGTGGTTGAGCGCTAGCCAGTCGAGAATTTTGTGAGAAACATTTAGCCTGCAAAACAAATTGCTGTAAATTTCCAGAAACTTCCTCCCTAGAACCAGCCACAGTTGCCTCCAAAAATGGTACACGATGTTTTCCAGGGGCCTGTTTTCAATCATTGTAGCGTGTATGAGATATGACGTAGATGTGTAGTTTCAATGGTCCCCGTTATTCCTTTTCGTGTTTTTTGACAATTGGATTGGTTTAACATTGAGCAAACATGTTTTGATCCATCATTTTGAATTCCCCAAGCTCACCAATCCAAAGAGGTTAACTTCGCTTCAAAGTTTCCGGCAGTTGAACACGAAGAAGTTTCTGCAGGTATAGGGAATTCCACAGAGATTTTTTACTCGAGCTATTACGGAAACCCATAAAATCTCATAAAAATCTTCAAAGAATCCCTTATTATGGAAACTATTATGGAAACCCAGATTATCTTCAAGCAATCCATTCTTGTGTTTTTTGCTTCAAAATTTTCATTTGGGTGAATCGATTTTTTAGTGAAACTTTGGGTGAAATTTTGGAGATGCTGGGACTGTCATTGAGTCTCGGCTTTTTTATCGGCCATCTATTTGCTGGGGAAGGGGTTTGGGGCTTCGGGGGGGATGGTAGTATCCTTCGATTTATTATGAAGATTTTTCGAATGTTCCAAATGAATGTTTTTTGGTATGTCGACTAGAATTAGAACAAACATCCCTAAAAAAAAGTTAGGTACCCCAACACATCAACCATTTGCCAGTGAATTTCAGTCAGCTTACCTCACTTGGAGACCAACACACCATCCACCCATTGGGTTTGGAGGCCACGCCCACCGCCGGTTCCGCGTGCGGCGTCCCTTTTTGGCCAGTTTTTGCCCAGTATTGTGCAGGGATCATTACTTGCCACCCATTTCGGTGGGATGCAAGTGTTGACATTTTGGAAGGGATTTCCCTAAAATGTATTGTTTGGGTTGGTGTCATACGATGACCCCTGTGGGGATTAGAACAATCAATAACAAGGCTTCGTAAAAACACGGCAGGTTTTGGGTTGCACTCTTCAACTGGCCCCTTTTTAGTGGGATGCACGCCCCCATTCTCCACGTGTTTCACCCATTGCTTCTACAACCACATGACCAGTCACTGATAAAATGGATGAAAAATGATGAGTCTTCACCACTCAAATCTTCAAACTTTGAATGAATTTTGAACATGTTCCAATATTGCCTCCACTCATCCATTTTGGGTGGTCTTGTCCTATGGTTAAGGGCAACAACGAACCCATTGAAATAACGACTTCAAGAGGAAGGAAAACAAGAACATAACTTAAATCTACCCCCGCACCCAGCAACAGAGGCAAATGAACGTTGGGATTCCCAAGCCTAAAACAGTAATGTCATCCTGGTGGTGACTGGCATCTCCAAAAATAACTCTACTTCTGAAAAGTGATGCTTTTCCCATGCCCTTCAAACCCCATTGAAGCAACTGTCAAAGGAGCCTTCAGGTTGATGCTGATTTCACATTTAAAGATCTCCCTCAAATGAGAATTATCTCCGGCTTTGTTGGCTTTTTCAGCAAACCACAGATCGGCAGATGCCATTTTGGCTGTCACTTGTTTTTTTTGCAAAACAGATGGGGTATGAATATGAAAGAAAAACTACCCGCCACCCTTCCTAACACCCTTCTTTTTTTTTGGTGTTTGCTTTCAAAACGACTGAGGATGTTTTACTTCTACACCAACGAGTTGCACTTTGCCCCAGAATTTTTGGGCCGTTCGCAGTTGGTGGGCTCTTTAGCCAGTCGGGCTCCCGGGAAACGACAGGAGCAACCCCATCAAAAAAATGAGCATTCGAAGTGTCGGGTTTTTTCCTTAGAAATAACCAACAAGAAGCCATTTTTGCAAACAAAAAAGGCCCTGGGACAGGAAACATCTACGTCGAAATTCTGCTGATTTCCCTGAGGTTTAGCAGGTATCGTTCTTTACAATCGTCAGGGGGTCCTGGCGCTGGCGGCTTCCGGTTGGGGGAAAGACGAAAAGCCAGGTTTTGAAATCGACAGGATCGGTGTTTTTTTTGGAAAGGAAACCCTTGGGGAGTTTTCTCCAAGTCTTGGATATCCCAAAAAAACAAAACTAATAGAAAATTATCTTGTCTTGAAGTTGTTCCCTTTTTGTAGGTGCAAAACATGATTCCTTTTTGTGTGCAAGTGATGTGTGTGAAGCAATCTTTTTCATGAGGGGATCCTAAAAATCCAAACCACCGGGCCCCAATTAACATTCCCTAAAACCAACATAGCCCCTTGGAAGTGGTGGTTTTCCAATAGAAATCTCCTTTTCCAGGGGTCTATTTTCAGAGGCTATGTTGGTTGGAGGGGAACTTTTGACGGCTGAAGTTGCAGATCTGGCATGCTTAGGATCTCACAGCTTCGTGTTGTTTTTGTTTCATCCCGGTTAGAATTTTCATGATGTTGATCCAAGCTGAACTGGTGGTCCCCAAAAAAAGAACCTGGAAAATAGTAAGATATGTTGGTGAAATGCAGGAAACCACTTTAATTCCAATATTTTTTTAGGTTTGTAAGTGAAAATTCATGGAAATTCCCCCAATTTTTCTTAAGCCTCAAATCCTTTGATTCCATTGTTTTCTGGGTTCTTCAAACGGAGTGCTCAGGTTTTTCTCATGACATAACGAGAGGAATTCCCAAAGCTGTTTAGTTTATCTAGGTGGATTTTGCTGCAGGCACTTATATGAAGTTATTTGGGGATGAACCATGAGGATCGCTGGAACCTCATCCAACGAGGAGTTCATTTCGTTCATGTAATGATTCCTATGGTTTTTCTGCGCCCACATCGTTTTTAGTGCCAGGATTTTCGGTGGAAATCTACCACTGAAAAATGTCCAAGCTGAATTTCTGTTACCTAAAAAAAATCTGTACCAGTTAAGAAGGTCGTGTATCCCACCACTTACGGAGGTTTCTTATTGCGTCCTTTCGGTGGTATTTCCCCAGAGTTCACCAAGAGCATGTTGCTTTTGACAGAATCCTATCACTGATATAACCATTGACCAAAGCCCCAGCTGGTTAGGTTTTGTAGGAGATTATACTACCCAGCTATAGAGGGATTATAATCAGCCATGAAATAAGGATCACCATTAACCAACCTGTCACTGGTGGGTTTTTGATCATTGCTCGAAATCCTACTCCCTTCCCAGCTTAAACTCCCCTTTTTTGAAAGAAGCACCTAGTCACTTCTCCAGAACCTCATGTTTTCGTTGGTGTCAATTTTAATGTTCGCCATCTTTGTCATCATTTTCGGTGTAGGAAATGTTGAAAGGAATTGACTCCTCTTCTGCGAGAAAAGGAAGTGGCGACAAGCCCCAGGTGGCTCAACGTATCCACGAGCGGCCAGGATGTGAAGAAGTTGGGCACCATCCGGGAAGTTCAATTCGTGCTAGTCAAGGCTGCATGAAGCTCTGTAGTGCTGACGTTTCAAGGATGGAGGCCAAATGAGACTGACAGATTTGGATCATATTAGCACTTCTGCTGGAACGACGGAACGTTTCCACGCCCATTTCGGATGGATGATTGAGTGGATGTCTGGTGATCGTGACCAATGAGCTCTGGCATTGACCACTGCTTTGAAATGCAACAGCTTCTCCATCGACAAGAAAACGAGGGACCAAGTCTACCGTTTCAACAGAAAATGCTTAGCAAGCTCATCATTTCCAGTCATAATTTTAAGCATTTTTCTTCTCCCCAATTTTTGTTGAAAATCCCATCATTTCCATTTGAGAAGACCCAACCAAATCATCAACAATTTCTCCCCGCCAGTTTTTTTCTTACAAATCAAAGCACATCACGTCACAGACGACACGACTGAGGTGTTTTCGCCACGGTTCCATTGAAGGATTATCTCTTCCGTAACTTGGGCGAAACACAACGAGAAACCGACGCAAAGCGATTGAAGAAGGACTTGGGAGCCGTGAAAATTACTTGGGAGCCGTTACCAGGGATCATTTAAATGCCCACCCACAAGTTGAAGCAAATGTTTGCTGGTACATTTTAGGAGGGATTTCCGAAAAAAAACATGTGCATTCTTTGGGTTGGTGTTGTGTAATGACCCCTGTTTACACCTGAAAAATGCGGGACCCTGGAAGCTCCGAACTTGGAAACCCATCATTTTTTAGGGTATTTCTACATCCAAAAGCTTTGAAAAAAAACATATGTAACGAGTTGACAGGGAAAAAACAGGGTCATCTAAAAACTAGGGCGTAAGAATCATTTGGAAAGTTATCCATCCTGCAAAAAGGATTCATCTTTTGCTCATATCTCTTTCTTGATTTCAATGAAGAATACAGTTTCTGGTTCTGCTTGGGTTTGTTGTTTTTCCTAATTGCCAAAGGGGGCGAATACCTTTTTTTTCCGAAAGGATGAGGGTATCCTTTGGACTTGAGTGGTAAAAAACCTTTGGTTGACGCAGATAGAAGATGAAAAGAGGAAGCCATAAGCAAAAAGGAAAAAGATGGGATAGAGATTTTGTTAAGAACTCTTGTTCGTCCAACCATGATGTACCAATATAGTATATGCTTATGATTGAAGAATCCTGTTGGATGACTGAGGAGGTGGTTTGTGCATTTAACAGTAGATTCCCAATCTGATATGCAAGCATATGTGGGTATCTTGTTTTGATTTCCCTGTTTTGGGCATACGTCTACTGTAAAAGTGCTGCGTTTCGAGCATATGCATGTATATTAATTGGTATGCACACACTGTGCTTGGTTCCCGCAAGATCTACTTGTCTCAATGTTCACTAGTATGTTCTTACATGTACACCCATGTATATGGACTATCCAGTCATTGATTCATGAATGTATTGATTCATTTCTGCCATCCACTAGAGTGACTACCCAAGGCGTCCAGGGCATTGCTGTTGTGTTGGGATTTCTTCCCTTGCTGCTGGTGACACGTGAAGAGCTCAGGATGTAGATCTAGATGCCAGTTGGATTTAAGCGTGATTCATGTATATACGGATGCATTTGGTAAAATTAGCACCCTAGTGACACTGAAAAACCAACAAAAAACTGCTAAAAACTCCAGAAAATTGGATTTGGGAATCTGTATTCCACATGCACACCATTTGTGTCAGGGGTATCAACTGATTCATCCGTTCGATGAGCTCGCATTGGATAATGGACCATTTATTGAAAGCTATAGACCTACAGATTTGAAAAGGTCATCTCTTTGGAAGAAGGCGTGAAAACACCTCCTCAAGTTTAACATGGAACCCAAAAATGATGGTTTCCAAGTTTGGAATCTCCTATTCCAGGGTGCCATTTTCAGGTTCCATGTGAAACTCTGGGAGGGTATTCCTTAGGTATCAATGAAATCTATCCAAGCCACATGATTTTGGAACGGCACTCAATCTTCATTTCGTTTTTGATGAAGCAGGGCACTACTTTCAACAATGTCAGAAGGTTCTCCATATCAAAACCAATCGTAGCAACTTGGAATCACCCAGACGAATCTGAAGGATCTTCCATGATTGAAGGTGGCTTGTTTCTTAGTGCCCGTTTGAGTTCGAAGCTTTTAAAAGAAGTAGTATAGAGAAGGTCGTCCAAAAAAGAACACCATTTTTGGAATTCCAGCTCGAAAGAAAAAGAGACACTGTTTCAAATGGCATTTGGTCAGCTTTCGCCTCTTCATTTTCAGCCTGGCAGGTAACTTGTTGTCAGTAGGTGAAGTCCCCAAAGCAAAAAACTTCAGGATCCAAAACATCAAAAACAGAGAAGCCATGCCAAAAGACTTGGATCACCCACACTTTTTCTGAATGTCACTCCAACAAAAGATCTACACAACACTGTTGGAAAAAGCACCCGGAAACACTCACAACGAATGGATACCCAACAAAGATTTTGTTTGGGAACATGATAATTGCCAGCTTCAAAAGATGTCACCGTCATTTTGATGTGACTCTATGGGGTGTCAAAAATTTCAGCGGAGGGGTGCTAGCCAGCCATGTCAAGTCTTGGTACCCTTGCTGAGGTACCAATTTGGCTCTCAACATTCCGGATCAAGCTTTTGTCTTAGGCTGGGCACCTTCCACTGTGGCAGTGAAAACCCGACAAAAAACAAACGCCTTGAGATAGATAGATGTGCCAAGATCGTGGAAAATGGCTGAGAAACATGGAAAAAATCCACCATGAAATTGTAAGAAAAAAAAGTTATTCTGATTATTATAAGCCTACTAATTGAAGCAACTTGGGGTGACCAATTTTTTTTTTCGAGTGTCCAGCGACCTTTTTTGGTCGAGTGAAACTTTCCCCGACTTTTTGGGTCTTGGAAGGTGATGATGTGATCCAGACAGTGGCGGGAGTATCTGGGATACCCAAGAGGTTTTTTTCGGGGAGAAACGGGAGTGGGATTTGTTTTTTTTTTGGGGGGGTGGGTTGAAGTTGGGAAGATATGAAAGGTTTTTCTTTGAAAAAAAATATTCTTGTATTTGAGATTGTGAGATGTGTTTTTGTTGATGGTGACTAGTGAAAGATCTTTGGGTTTCAGCTTCTGTGATTTTTTTTTGGAATGACTTTGTGGCACGGTTTCATCTTTTTTCTGGTCGGGAACCGTTTGAGGAGCAGATTCTGTCGATTTTGTCTTCTGGGGATCAACCAATCAATGGAATCTGACTGTAATACCAATCTGAAAACCTGTTGTTTGTTTTGTAAGTACATTGTAAGCATTGAACCCTCCAAAAACGCGGTTGTTTCCAGTCGAAATGATGGCCGATTTCTTCCAGGTTTGTCTAAAGCATTGGCACACTAGAAATAGGCATTTGCGGATCATATCTAAGTGTATATCCTCATTGCACATCCCCACTTACCCCCAACAAAGAACACAGCCACCTAGCCTTTCCCAAAAAAAGTGTATAGACACAACACACGAGATATTTCTCCTTGGCTGGTTTAGTAAAGAATGAGGGGAAGTGGCCCTTTACTTCTTGCTTATCAGTTGGAAAACAGCAGTTTTCCTTAGGATGCCGATTTCGGGATCATGGGTTGTAATCCCTACAAAATCGCCAAAGAAAACGGTGGTCATGTCTGACAAATTTCATCACAAATCCCAACTTCCAACACTGTGAAATGGGAAAAGTTTTGGAATATTTTTGTTTCAAAATCGCATCCCAACTTCAAAATGACATGGTTTTGGGGGGTGAAAACTTCCACCACTGACCCTTTTCTGGCCTCGGTGGCCTAATCCTAAGGAATTGGCACATATGCCCATTTTGGTCTTAGCAGCTCAATTATGTCCACCAGGTATCGAGGCGCGCCATGTCAACAGGATTCCTACTGTTGAGAGGTAGTTTATCCTATTATTTACAGGGTTTTTTTACATCCGAAGTGGTGCAGGATTCCTTCCATCAACGCTAGGAACGGAATATGTTTGTTCTTTTGCAAAAATGATGGAAGTTTTTTTGTTGATCCTACGATTGGATTCAAAAACGGGAGTTCATCCAGGGTGTTAATTCATCAAGGAAAAATTTGCAATTCAAGTTTTTGCAAAATTCTATCCATTTTTTGCAGGGTTTTATATATTCAGATCTATGCATTAGAAAATAATAACCCTCTTTCTATCCGCTTTGGGAATGAGAATGATTTTTATTCCAGGTGATTCGATTCAGGACTTTTTTATCCCCAACTTGGAGGTCACGTTAACAACCTTTGACTTCATTAGTAACTATCCCAAAAAGGTCACGTTCGCAGAATTGCCAGATTAAGATCTATCCAATTTTTACGACGCAATCCTTGGAAAATCTGTCCCACTTCTCCAGGCGACGCTCTTCGCGTTTGGCGACTCAGAACATTGGGAACAAGCATAGCGGATGGTGTGTTAACTCAAAAGGTGGGCCTCAACTAACTATAATCATATTGATTTGTTTCTTAAATGCATCCGCTGGTCATGGGAATCAGGGTTGATTTGGGCCCTGTAGTGGTCGCCCCAAATCCTTCAAATGACATCCTTTATGGCTGGTCAACCTACCCCCCCAACGTACCCCCCGCACAAATAAGCCCTTATTAAGGGCTTATTAACCATTGGTTTTCCTTAATAGTGCCTTATTAAAGGTCAGGGAGGGTAGGTTGACTAGCCATGAATCCTGACCGCCCCAAAATCCTCGGTCAAAATCTGTAATGTCCAAGGCTCCAAATCTAAGCTTACATGCTCAGATTCTTCCACTCTTCCCGGGAAAAATCGAACTAAACATAGTCCTACAAACATGATGATGAAGTCTATGACAAAAATCAGGATTCAAGGAAATCCTTCACCAAAAAATAACCCACCTATGTTGGGGAGCATGTACCTCCACCAGAGGTTTCTAAGCAGCTAGTGAATGGTGACAGAATGAGTCATCAAATCATTCCAAAAGTTCCCTCCCCAAAAAAAATGAATAAGCGAGAAAATCACCATCACCTTGATGGGCCGGATTGCTTCTGCTCAAATCATCCAAACCTCTTGGATTCTTGTGTTTTTCTTGGTGATTTTTTACGGATTGGGATCCCATGGGATGAACATCACCATGAAAAAGCACCACTTGTTGGGAGAAGATTTTGAGGCTCACTTTTTACTTAAGCCTACTAAACATGTTGCTGGGGATGGGGATCACGACGAAGTCCGAAGTCCAGGGTCAACTCAGCAGGGTAAGGAAGTGTTTCTTGTTTTTCACTCATAAAGAGAGTGGTGTATTTTTGAGGATGTGATGTTCGGAAGGAAAAACAACAAACCACACTGTAAATAAGGTTCTGTATATATACCTCCTGGCAACTAACATATCCCCACCCAAGGTATGTTTGAAAATGATTTTCCTTTTCCCAAGGTGCGATATGTTAGTTCTTTGCAGGTTATAGATCGGGTATACTGGGATTGTTAGTTTGTATCTGGCTCCTTTGGACACACTTATTTCAAAGGACCCTCATGGTTGGGCAAAAAAATGTCACCTCTTGCAAATCGTTTTTTGGAGAACTAGATAAAATCCCAGCCGTTTCTTGTGTTGGTGGATGACTTTTCTTGTCAAAATGCCAACAAAAAAAAGGAAAAACCAATGGATCCACTGCACAAACACGGACCCTAGATTTGAAAAAAAAAAACCTTCCAACAGCTACCAATACCCTTCCCCTCCCCAAAAAAAAATCGGCATCCCTTTTAAAACCGTTTCTTTGGGGGGTGGGCGATACTTACATACTTGAAAGGGGAAAATTTTTACCCACCCACGGCGACCCGAGGTTGTTGATGTCGTTGTTGAACCTGGCGGGTTTCCTCTCATCGAATTTGGGAGCTTTCATGACTCACCTGTTGGAGGTGAATGAAGCAGAAACTTGGATCCCGAAGTTTGGGTTGGTTGGTTGGTTGGTTGGTTTGTTTGGAAATGGTAGGATGTTGGAGGTATGCAAAAAAGAAACTGGGAAACTAAGGGGGTAGGCCATAATTTGTTCTAATTTTTTTGGAGATCCTGTTTTTTTAGCCTTCATGGAATTTTGTAACTTTTTCATGAAGGGAGCCCCGTTGTAGGAATTCGGGCAGGGGTTCTTGAAGAGAAGCCAAAAAAAAATCTTAGAATAGATGGTTTTGATTGGTGGTATGGAAGTTGATTCAGTTGTTGGTTTAGCATGAATTCTTACTGGAACTGGAGTCTTTTGGCAGATGTAATGAGAGAAGGCATCCTTGAACTGTGGCGAATAGAATACACGGATATTACGGTGGAAGATGGTGAATATATCTTGATGGAAGGCAATGTAGATCTATAAGTTTCCCTGGTACTAAGGCCAGCACCTGAGGAGTTGCAACTAGAGACGAAGTTAAACTTCAACGTTGTGTCTTATAAACCTTCGTGAGATCATGATGAAAACCCTACTGTTCTATTTTTCTATCCTCCAACCAGTAACAGTCCAAAATAGCAACAATATCTCTTCGCCACTACGAAGTGATGCCCCGATTTCTTTCACACTTTTTCAGCATCCTAAAAAGCTGCATTTGGTCGGATCACATTCATCCAAGGACTTCCAAAATCTTTCGTTGCTGATCTTCCTATGCAACGTCAGTGGCTTGCTTCCTTTGGTGCCCTGGATTTTTTTTGCGTTTTTTCATGTGGTTTCATGGTGGATCTATCTACTCCTGCCATAGAAATTGAAGGATGGATTCAGATGGGCTTGTGTTGTGTGATGTCCATGGACTAAGGAACCCAAAAAACACAACTTGAACTTGTTAACAACAGCAACAGCAGCAACAACAACCAAGAGCCCACCACCCCAACAAATCCTGAAGCATCAGTCACCCGGCATTCCCTGGACCCTTCAGGTACTACTGCCCATGTTGAGCGAATCGAAACGTCTGAAACCCGAGCAAGACAACGTCGATTCATTCCGGGGTGTTGGAGTGAAACGGGGTATCTACGAATGTTGTAGCTTGGAAGTATGTAAGAAACGTCTTGATCAAACTGAGCAGAAAGTCAGGGAATTAGATTATTTGCTTTGTTTTCTTTGGGGAGACTTACGATGTGTAAATGTGAGCTTTTGAAATTTGAAAGACGAAACTGGGATTTGCTTATAAACCGTTTTTGTCAGCTATCATGGTAAATCATTGCTTCAATCATGAAACGAGCAAATCCAGGAGCATTGGGGGGAGAGGGTTAGTTCATAAAAGTTGGGTGCTTTTAGATTTCAACCACCTAGCATAGCACCTCTACTCAAACCATTAAAGATCGGATTGTTATTCTCCTTTTTTGGAAATTACACATCATCTATAAGGGAGTCATTGCATCCTTCATATTCAAATCAAGACCGCCAAAAATCCATCCATGGCTGCAAAATCCAAAGGCGTACCACAGTGATGACTCAATCAGGCGAGGAGTGCGGGGGTAGGCAACCGGAGTTTTTTCCGTTGAACTCAAGGTGACTCTGTTGGATTTCTTCGTTACAAAAAATTTAGACTGAAGTTTAAGGCCTTGTTAAGGGAGCAGGTGGCCTTCATAACCCCTTAAGCCCGGCTTCTTTCTGGTGGGGGCTAGCTTCGATGGAGGTATACCCAACGGGTTTGGCCATGAAGTTTGAGTTTCAACTCCGGGAAGTTTTCTGGATGAATCTTACCCTCCATAGGAAAGCATATCCCGATATCCCCAGCTAAATGGGTCCCAAGGAGCCAAAAATTCATCGACTGGGAGGGGATATGTGATTTGTTCCCTGGAGGCTGAGATTTCTTGTTGCATAGGAAGATTCCCTACAATTTGGTTCATTGAATGGATCCTGAATATATCTGACTGAATTGGATGTTTCCAGTCACCGGTAGAAATGCCTAGAATCTTCAATACGTAGTTGGAAAGGCACAAGAAAGTGATGCATCACGGCATTGGAACAAACGTACAGCTATCAGACAAGAACTTGATCAATTCGAAGGTTGAGGTTTTGGCTGTGCTAGGTGTGTCATTGTGGTTTTTTTCCCCACCAATGTTTGTTTCTTCCCATCCTTTTTGTTGGGTGGTTTGCAATGTGAAACAAATGCAAAAGTAAAAGACGCAAAACTTCCCAAAAACACCCAGTGAGGCTGAAAATATGTTGGATGTTATTCTGAGGCGATTTTGCATGACAATGTGATGGTGGGCGTACAGTGCCTGGTGCGGATTAGGCTGATACCATCTTCAATTTTGTGCCTAAAATTCACCGATCTTCCTTCAGGACTGATCAGACTTACATATGTTGGAGAGATCAAACTTGATGCATATGGATAGTAACTTTGAATAGTTTCCCCTTAATTAGGCATTGTTTAGGTTGGTACTGTGATGTATTTCTGAAGTACTATTTCAAAATCATGATATCATCGACCTTGTCTACTAGGCTTTCGGAAGGCCATTTTTTGTAGGATCATGTGACGGTTTTGGAAACTATGATCAAAGTCTTACATCATCGGAAAGGAGGGTCAAGACTTCGCCCAAACGCATTCTCATGATAGCCTAAACATTAAACGAAACAGAAATGTCGTTGTTAAACGTTCAACTATCTTTTTTCCACATGTTTTTCCATGTGAAGTTGAACGACTCTATGATCCATGGATGATATATCAATATTCCAAGCCGCCTATGTTTTTCATCCCAACATCTTTATGTTTTGAATCCTCCCAAATCCAAATTGCGATTTGATTCACGGCCAAACATGGATTTCTATGTTCGCTAAGTCAGTTTCAGAAACACCAAAACTACTCCCATTTGAGGGAATCCAACAGTGTATTCTTCCAGTGTTGCTCTATCATGGGGATCTGCATCATTTCAGCGAAATCCTTTGGCAACCCACAAAAAATTGCATGGAAAAAGGTTTTCCTATTATAAGCTCAATCATGGCGCATGAACCAACGAAAAAAAAGAATGCGTTTGGTGTTTGGTTCCAGCAGTTTCCGCACTGGGAGCAGGGTTTTCCATGTCACCAAGACGAGCCCCTGTGTTTTTCTTCATTTTTCTATGCAGCAAACCTCCTTTGCTGATTCGGTAGGTATTTTTCGGCACTCAGCGGCAGAAACGCATTATGCCAACGAAGTGCCTTTCCTTCCCATGGGTTTCTAGGTTGTTTATCCCAAGATTTACCATGGTTTCATACATCCCAGGTGGTACAGAATATCTTCCACCAACGGTATGAAGTTTTCTTAGGATCTACTTTGCCATCTGAAGTGAGAGATGATTCTTGCAAGGGTCGCCTGGGTGAACTGTGCTTCCTGCAGTTACATGGACCTTTATGGGATGAAAATCCAGATTTTATGCAATTTTTGGTGCCCCGAATTGGATGGTTTCCCAATATGCTTATAAAAATGTAACTATTCTGAGAGGTTTTTACAAAAGCACCTGTCAACTCGGATTTCCTTTGATCGTAAGGGTACAGACATATTCCCCCGGTTCACATTTTCGTGCACCAACCCCCTAAGATCAAAAATCCCCTCCTATTCCTCCCCGCTTGGGTGGTAAAAGTTATGGATTTCTTGATCTCTTAAACAACAAAAACGACCAACGAACCCAACTCACGAAGGAAAGCCACCCAAAGTGGTCGGACATTTTTCAACGAAAAACCGAAACGCTTCCCCTCAAAATGGGAAGCGGAAAAAGCAGGTTTGATTTTATCTTACCTTGGAGGTAAGGTAATATCTGTGGGAACGATCGCATGTCAGGCTTGTTGAAGGGCACTGTTGTAGCTAAACTGCATTTTGGAAACGTTCGAAAGCAACAAGAAAGGTAATGGTGTTTTTTTTTGGACCTCTTTCCATCGTGCAAAACTACAGTTGAGACCTTGTGTGATATTTGGATGTATTTGTTGGGCAGACAAGTTCATCAAGATGACTCTTCCAAAAAAAAATTGTTTGGAGTTCTTTCCCGTAAATTTTGGGTTTTGTGCAAAAGCTTTCCGGACGAAGAAATGTATTTTCGTTGATGGCTTACTGCCTGAAAATTCCCAAATATGTGGAGGGCAAGTTATGTTGGGTCACCATCAACCCTGAAGTGATTTTCAAGGTCATGTATGGTCAGAAAGCATGGTGATTTGAAATTCATACAGGCTGGGTTAAAAAACAAAAATGAATTTGCTGAGCGTTTAACAATGCCATGATTTCTAGGGAATTGATAGCGACCTTAGCCGAGGTCACCCTAAATGCTGGGTGAACAGGGATATTCCCCCAAGATACCCTTAATTCAGGTTTAGGAATTATAGTAAATTCCCCAGATGATTTTCGGAATTCTTATCCACCAAACATCCATGGAATGTGAATTTTTTGCTGACCAACACTTTGCCCTGAAACGATGCCGAGACCCGTTTCCCTCCAATCCTGACAGATGGCTGGCCCAACGTGCCGAAAGTTTTTGGGGTCCGGGAAAGGTCCCAGAATCTATACTGAAAATGAGCAAAAAAGCATAGGTTTAGCAATACATATGTGCTGTTGGTCGAACAACTCCTATTTCATCCCTGTGTTAAGGGATGGTCATCAACGCAACAGTAGGGTTTTTTGGTATCCGTTAGAAGGAGTATTCAAATTCCTATTAACGGTTGGATAATCAACCATCCCCAATATAAGGAGTTGATCGACCCTGGCACATATGTTTGTCTCTGAATAGGTTCATAATGACACATTATTTCCATCAGCACATCAGCCTTTTATTCTTCCGCCCATCCGCTAACGATGTGTTTCTGCATGATAAGTAGGACCGCAAACCCCTGATAATTTGTTTTTTTGTTGTTAGGTGTTCAACAAGTCTCAAGAATCTTCGCAAGCATTTCGCCAGTCAAGAAACATCGCCCATATGCTCCACGTGGGGAACCTACATTTCTCACAAATTCATGGTAAATGTAGGTAAATAATGGTAAATATACCATACATGGATCCTATGAGTCATTTATGACCCATCCAATAAGGCCTTTGAGTGAATTTTGTCGGACCTTTTCCGTTGACTTGGCAGACTCGTGCGGAATCAGCAAATGCGTTTTGAAGGAATGGCTGTCAGATGTGGTTGGAAAGAAGTTGTCAAGGTTGTAGAACCATCCTGGAATTACTGTTATGTAGATATACTGGTTTTATACATCTTAAAAAGAAACATCAATCCTTTAAGATCACTTTAAAGGTACGTATCTTTTTTCAGAGAAGATGGTGTCTATGTGTCTAATGATCCAATTCCATATTCTTACCGCCGCGAACCGGGATGATAGCTTCCAAGAGATGCGCTGTTCAACTTGCCAACTTGTCGCTGGACTTTGGATGGGTAATTTGCCAAAGAAACTTTGGGTGAAGAAATCAGTCAAGTTAATTGAAATTAATATCATTCCCATGTCCCTCAGCTTCCATTTCCAGTAGGCTTTTATGAAGTTTCTGTCACTGCAATATTTCCAGCTGGATCTATGAACACCAAGACCCACCCATGTTTCAGGATCAAAGTACTCCAAATTCAACCAGTTTTTGGACCATTTGAAGGTTTACACATCAAAATTTAATCCTTTTTAACTGCCAGGCTTTCACCAAGGTCTATGTGAAGCTCTGGGGATGCCACCTCCCCCACAGGGAATAGGGCCCTTATTAGGGGATCAATAAGGGACAATGATGTGGCATTGGGGGGTACCCGAATATTCCCATGACAAGAGATGCAGTGAGTGACTATCAGATATGTGATTTGTTTTAGAGCTTCAAGATGAGAGAGTGTCCAAGAATCTAACTGTTTCGCCATGGAAATTATTTTCCATTAGGTTAAAATACATCTACTTTCGTGTATTGGTAGATTGTCCATTGCAATGTTCAGATTTCAGGAGGGGATACAGGGGAGTTTGAAGAAACTGAACCTTCATTTCGGCGCAAGATCTTCAGCCTGTGAAGGACAAAAATGTGTTTGAAACTCCCAGACCGAAGTGAAGCGTCAAGCTGGGAAAAGGTCCAGCAACAACTCTGCTGAAGAATAGTTTCCCCAGCCGAAAAGTGAATGGAAATTCGAAAGGGGGTTTTTTGAGCTCCAATGATTTTCCTAGTTGCAAGAATTTGTGACAAAAAGATGCCAGAATCTAAACTACTACTCCATGTGGACATGCTTAGCAATACTTAATGTTTGGTGCCAGATGTACGTATTTTTCCTTCCATTCTCATCATGAAGAAGTTCCCTACCATATCCACCCATCAATAAAGCAAACAACGTCAAGTCCTCTTCACGGTTCTTGACGCTAAACTTCTGATTGCTTCAGCCCCAACGTTTTGAGCTCGTTCTCTGTGGCTGACCTATGTGGCCCCCAATTTTTATCTGAGAGATGAAGCGATGAACAAGGATCCTTCATGCTTTCTTGCTTTTTAGCTAAATTTACCCTTCCATCATGAGTAAAATTTGCTGTGATGACCGTTGCTTACTACTACTTTTTTGGGTTAAGCAAAAGTAAAGGTAGAAATTCTCTTCAATGAGGGTTTAACCATTTGAGGAAATTTTGCATTACCTTTTCTTCATCCCCTCTTTTTCGATTGCTGGATTGTTTGGCCTGAAAACACACTTTGACCTGTCAGACACGTGAAAGGGAGCGGCTGGAACGAAGGTGAACCGGCCAAAAGCTTCCATCACCTGGTGGATTTACTCACAGCAATGGGTGAAGTGGTGTGGAAAAATCATTTTTTCACGATGTCAGACAGGAAGGTATCTTAGGGGAAATCTCATTTTTTTGATACTAAACTATTTTCTTCAGAATTTTCCCAAACGAAACTTTCCCCCATTGCTGGCCGTTTTTCAAGCCAGCCAAAACTGCTTCAAGATTCTTTATTTGGCGGCCGAAAAGAAATGCTTGGTAGAAGTTTTGACATGGCAAACTCTTAGGACAGGGTGTCGCGATGCTTGTGGTAATGTTACCTCATAAACAACTCCATTTGCATCCTATGGTTGTAGATGAATGTGATGCTGTTATCAGTAGATCAAGTTTGGGTTGTGAGATCGGCATAGCTGAAAGAAAATGGTTTTTGTGGTCTTTCAAGTGGTATCATACGTTTTTTGAGCTACCCGGGCCATTTTCCATGAACACGTGAACTCGTGTTGATTTCTAAAATAAACCAGCAGGCTTCCTAGATCATCTAACCTCAACCCCCCTGTTTCCTTTTTAAATTTCCCCCATTTCCATGAAATTTGTTGGAGTTTTTTTCATTTTTTGCCTCAATCGTTTTGCATGACATGTGGCACTTTTTTTGATTAAATTGTGACCTTGGGTTTAAGGGATCCAAGAATCGAGTGACTCCGGTTGATGTCCTCATTGTTGGAGGAACTCTTTGATACTCGAGTTTTCATGTATCAAATTCTTGTGGAGTACAAACCACACACCAACCGTCCTCTTTGAATGGTTTGAATTGATGTGTTGGGTGTCTTGGAAGGGGCTTTGCCTTTGCATATAAATTTCTACCATTTCCATTCATCTCTACTTCTCATCATGAATCATCCCTACCCTACCTTTCACCTGTATTTGTTCATCAACACACTCCAATTCCCTGTCGCCGTTTTCTCAAGTTTCCAGTGTTCCCGCCGGCGAAACTTCGTTGGTGACGATCTGTGGATCGGTTGACTGACCTTTCGCCCGTGGAAGAATCCGATGGACCAAGTGGGACGTGAAGTTGGGCAACGTTTGGCGGAGCAACAAGCCCAGAGCACCTTGGTGTTTTTGATGCTGCCAGATGGAGTGGAGGATGAAGATGATGATGTGACTGTTGCGATTATTATCATTAATTATCATTGATGATGATGACGGGAGGAAGTCAAAGCAAAATTTATGGATCATCCAGGAAGATATGTGTTTTTGGATACCAGATTACATCTTGCAGTTCGAATATGGCTCAAATTGATTTGAGACCGAAAAGTTGATACTTGAACTGGAACGGAACGACGAATTCTTGGCTTCCAAACTGGTACACTATTTGCGGGAGCTGGCACCTATAAAGATGCTATTTTCGTTCTTTGATGGCCAGAGTTGAAATTCATTGTTAGGTCAACTCTGCAAATTGTAGGATGATTGTCGTTGCAACAATGAAATGCTCAAAATTGACCTTTGCTGTCATCCTGTGAGAAAGCACTACTGTGAATATATTGGAACCATATTTGTTGTTGGTACACTGCTTATCAGGAAAATTACCGAAAACTGATTATCCTGCAAAGATCAGAGTTGATCCATAACGAAAAGAAATCATATCTTCTATCTACCCCACCCACAATGCAATCGTGGCAATTGAAGGTTTAGTTCGGGATTCCGGAGCCTAAAAATTGTAAAAATTCTGCTGGTGACTGAAATCCTGGCTGGGGGGTGGATCCAAATCATATCAAATGATTTTGTCGTCTTTTTAAAGCGTTCTGGGTGTGTTTCACTGACCCCCAACTTCCCCAAGCATTCTTTACGTCTAAAAAAGCGGCGTAACTTCAGCAACAAAAACCAAGGTTACAAAGCTTCGTTGTGTCGTCCTTAGGAATCCTCAGGGAGGCGTAGTTTCATAGTGAGGGTTGGGTCCTACACAAACTTGACAGGTAAGGTATTGGGCTTTGTTTCTTTAAATGAACTCAAAGGACGCTTCCGAAGTGGACTAAATTGTTGCATGTGCATGTGGGATCGAGCAGATTTTCCTTCAAACACTCGAGCCTCCGGTCTTGTATTGCCACTATGCTTCCTCTCAGTACATGCTTCATAGCTTAGTAAAACTACAATCTACCAGCTAGTCGCAAAGTATGCTTCAGTTTCTCCCTACAGATGAGGCCAGAAATCTATGATAATCATCATTCGTTATAGATATCCATTGCAAGCGATCTATAGAAAACCGCTCTAGCCATTCCTTACCTATCAATTTCTGCCTGGGAATCTTTTCGGTACTTGTCACCTGTTATGAGGCCTGAATATGTAAAAGAACTGCTGGCTCCCACTTTAAACGCACGTCACTTGGCCAATGGCCGGCGGATCAGCCTTACTGGCAGATCATGGTTTGGGAGGTGCTTCTGAGGATTAGTTAGTTGCCTTGGTATAACCCTAAGCTTTTTGGGTGGAGAAGAGAAAAAAATTGAGGTGAAAATAATGAGTTCAGTTTGTTGCAGTTTTCATTCGGTGAGATGACCGGTCATTTGTCTCAGTGAAACACTTGCGTTGCAAAACCCCGTTTCAAGGCCAAGCGTGCAGCATGGTGTGTTGAAATTTTGATCTTCATTTGTTCATCCGGGAAGTGATAGGGGAAGATTATCATTGGAAAAGGGATTGTTTTGAATTCGTATGGCGCATGTCAACTGACACAACAACTATGTGTTGGTTTTCCACTTGGAAACAGATGTTGCAGTATTTGTTTCGGTTTCTTCTTATCATTTTCTCATGACGTTTCGAAAACGCAGGAACGATCCGATCCCAGCATCCCAAGATCAACACCAAGGTGTCCTCCTGAATACTAGACCGACAGATTGGCAGGCGCTCCAACCGAGAAATGTGAAAATCCCCATGGAATTGGAGCTACTCCGAAAATCCTTAGTGGTTTTCTTGAGAAAAAATGCAATTTTTGAAAGTTGAGGTTTTTGTTGGGGTTCAGTTTTGGGGACGTTTAATCAGTATTCGACTTTACGACCATGGGCTGTAGAGGGGACCTTATGGCCAAACGATGACATCAAATAACTCATAGACGACTGGTGGATTCTGAAGCTATGAAAGTCACAAGTTCATGTTGGATGAAAAACTCTGATGCTTTTTTTGGCGTAGTCTTGATTCCAACCTGGTCATCCATTTTTGTTTTTTCCACTTTCCACCTTGACGATGTGTACTTTTTTCGTTGACCAGTCAAAAGCTCTAAGATGGGGTGAAACAAAGATTGCACCTTGGGATTTTTTTGTTAAACCCCCATCACTGGTTTCAAATTGGAAAAAGATCCATCCATTGAGTTCTGGTGATTTTCTCAGGAGTTCTGCCTTCGGTGGAACATCGTTTGTGCAGTGCGGCTACACGGGGATTCAACGAGAGAATCCTTAGGGAACTTGGAGAATCAACGCTACTTTTGAGTGGATGAAGAGATCTGGGATTCACATACACGTTGAGGAGTTTCCTTATAGAGTCACCCTTTCTTCAAGGTTTTGAAGTTTATCTATCAGAATCCACCACAAGTTTTGATTGCATCCACACTTCGGCGACTCACTATTGAGAAGAGCTGTTGTTTCAGTTAAATTTCATTTCCTAAGCCACCTTTCTCTGTGGCGGGACATGAGAAAAACTGACGTCGACGTCCTCCAAAAGCAGAAAAATCATGGCAACGATGTGTAACTTGCGCTTGATTGGTGGGTTGTCCCTACTTTCCATGGAGAATTCACAGCGTGCTAACAAGTTGTTCGCAGGATTCTCTAAATGCGTTTCTTGGAATGATGCTGACGGTCAGAAGGATATGTTGTTCAACTCTCCGGACATTGGTGGAATTTTCAACGACCTCTTGTATCACAAAAATCGTCATGTCTTTGGGACACTAGAGATCACCCCAGAATGGACAAAGCCCAAGCTATCTCTACTTTTGTTCACAACCCTTGGTTGTATTGAAACAGAAGTTCAACCCAGCATAGGCAACGTTGTCAACTCAGTAACATCATCACAAAGTTTCACAATTCTTGGTGCTTTTGACCAAGGACTTTGGAGTTCTGGCAGGTGTTGCCCTGGTTGTGATCTTCTTGGCGCGGTCCCCAAACCAACCGGAGTTTCAAGAACTTTTGGGCCCCTGCAAAGCTCCAGTTTTCATGGGAATTTGAGGGCATCCCCCCCAATGCCACCCCCCTCAAGGAAATGAGGTTTGATTAAGGAGGTTATGAACTACCATGATCCTTAATAAGGCCTTATTTATTCTAGGGGGGGTTGGATTGCAGGGACACCACCCTTAGATTCACATGATGTTTTGGTGATTCACATTCCATTTTGCCAAATATTTCAACGCATTTCGTTTTAGATATTTGTAAAATGATGCCATATTTGATATCAGAAGAAGCCAAATCTTTATGATAAACCAAATTTTTCAGGATATAACTTTCCATTTAGAATGTTGGAATTGGTTGAAACCAACCGGCCCGGCCCGAAAGAAAACCCATCATACCTTCAACAAATGCATCCTCAAAGTATCATTCCTATCATTTCCAACAAGAGAAAGGCAACTTCTCATTTTCCACATATCGAAATGGTCCGATCCAAAAAAGTTGGAAACTTGGGGGCGTTGCTTTGAATTAGTCAAAGGCCTGTCCTTTTCAACTCAATGGAAGGAGTTGGTGGTCAACTATTCCTGTCAGCGTTGGACAAAATTCATCTCGCTTTTGGATGTTTTGGGAGTGAGTTCCTCTTCTGTGGAGTATGGACTTAACCAAGCCAGTTCAGTTTTACAGATGAAAACAGCCAAAAACAACGTCAGAACGGGCAAAGTTATGACTGGATTCTTTGGATCCTTCCAAAACACTGGAACATTGGATCATGAAGGTTAATAAACGGACCCTACTAAAATAGCGATGATGATTTTCCCACTGGTACAGGGTGTAGGCAGGCCCCAATAGATTCTCCAGAAAAGCTACCATGTTTGGCTTGACAACATCTCAGTTCAGTACTGCGCTCTGGTCCATGATTTTGGAGGCCCCTGATGGGACAGGTCGGAGCAAGTGAAGAGTTGCTTTATTTGTGTGCGTTTTTATTCAAAAATCAACGGAGAAACTTGAGACATTAGGCCATTCCATCAAAAGCTTGGGGAATAGCATCATTTTAAGAAATTCTCAACTGGGAAGTGAACAAAATCTGAATTTGTGAATGCAACCCAGGTTGTTATTGCGCCACATGTGGCCCCGAAGTGGTTCTCTAAAGTCTTTGGACATCTTTTTTTGAGGACTTGCAGCACCCTGCAACACTCACCTGGGAAGGGGCGTCTTCTTTTCATAGTTTAATACCTGAAGGGACCTCTTTGACACACTTGAAATGGGTTTTCTTACAAAGAATCCTGATTTTTTGGGAGAGGCTATGAGCAGAAAAAGTCTCCAAATGGCCTTTGTGTTTGATTCGGAGACCAAGGCACAACCCCAAACGATGGCTAAAATCAAAAGAAATTCCAAAGTGGAGGCATCCAAAACAGTAGCTGCTCCTGGTAGCTACTGACAGAAACACCGAGAGGCCAGCTACAAACCTTTTACATTTTGAAAGTTGACAACTTGAAAACATAGACCCCCAATGATACTTTGTAAAAGCTTGGCATTTCATTTCAAATGTAATCTTTTTTGGGTGACATTGGCATTTTATGCAAGACCTTCCTTGGTTCCGATGATGGTGTGCCAGGCGGTCTTGATTGTGCTCTCCTTGTTCGTGAGTCATTTAGCCTGGTATTGTCTCTTCAAGAGGCGAGGGATAAACGACAGGATTTTGAAAAGGTGGTGATCAGTTCTTTCCAAACATCTTATGGCTTAAGGGATGAAGGTTGAAAAGTGGGATGGTGATGCCTCATGCATGATCGGCTTTGAACCTTCCAAGATGATGATTTTTACATAGCAAGGGCTAGAGAGACTTCAATTTAGATTAATATATTTGCTAACCCTTTTCCTTTTTTTGCGTGAAAGATAATAATCTAGGTTCAAAATGCATCGTGCGTCAGTAGATAAAAGAGATTTCACCACTGCACATCACCACCACGTGATTCGTTTGGTCAATCCTCCCAATGTGACCCTACAATTTAAAGTGAAGTTGTGTTGTTCTACTTTCCGTCGCAATTTTAAGGCTTACCATTTTGTTTGATTTGCAAAGTCTTGAAACAAAAGTGAAGCGAGGTTGATAACAGAAGCAGTGCAGATGAGAGCACACCTTGCAGCTATGTTATATGTTGGCAAGGCTATTATTCATGTAGTTGATATGTTTCATGTAAACTGGCTTGGAATAGCGGCAAAAGAAAAGCAAGCCTCAACACATCCAATTTACAGTCCATTGGGTCCCTTGATGCCGAAGACTTTTCCACCGCAAGGGGAGGCTGTATGGGAACAGCTGGCAATCTCGCTTTCGCCTTCCTCTACGTCGCCCGAGCGCTGATTCATCTGGGGGCAGTTGGCTGGGAGGAGATGTCGAATCGAGATCCTGAATGTCATGTTTGTGGCAGGTGATCTCCTTGGATGACACATCAAACACACTTGCATGATATGTAGTAAACTTGGAAAGTATCACTAGTGATGGGACAACTTTAGAATTTATTATGCATGCATGAAGGATGGTATTGTGTGTCTCTCATTACATATCTCCATACGATTGACCTGCCATCTGAAAGTGTATAGCTGATGATATAGCTTCATCCAGGGTATCCTTGGAATCTTCAAGCATTTGCCGATAACCAAGCCACTTGCAATGTCAGGCAATCTGCGCATTGATGCACCTGGCCAGGGCGATCCAGGTGGTTCGGGGCACCTGGACTACAGACGCCTTTTAGCACTCCGAAAAAAGGTGTTGTAGTTGACGTGAAATGGAACGATGGAAATTTGGATGTGTTTATGTCTGAGAGTTGTTTTTGCTGGCCATCTTATCATGCAAAGATTTTTGAAGCTATCAAGCAGAATGACCTTTGGTCAGCAACCTTTCCAGATTTGCGTCCATTTTGCAAACAAAAACATCAGACTTCAACAAAACCTTATTTATTTGTTTGCATCTCTGCCACCGGTGCACTGAGTCCTCCTTAGCGCTCATCCCGGGCATTGCCAATCTCGTCCGGGACTTCAAGATGACGACCCCGAAAATGGTAGTGGAAACAGCAGCAGAAAACTTGGGGAAGAAAGACATCTTCGAAGCTGGTTGAAGACGTAAAAGTTTGCCCTTTGGCTTCGAAGCAAATTGCCAGATATTCATGGAAGTTTCTTGGAAAACGGTGACGAGAGCTGCTGCAAAACATACCTTGACAGGAAATAATCACGAAAAGTCGGAAAAAAGTACCCAATACCATAGACTTTAGGCTCAATCAAAAGCGGAGGTTTTTCACCCTTTCAATTGCAAAATTATCACATTTTCCGTGTGTATTGAAGATATGAGATATCACTAAGGTTCCGAACGCTTTCATCATCTATGGACTCCTGGGTCACTTGGCATTGTTAAAAGGTCCTTTTCTGAGAGCTTACCCGCCTCACAAAGCATCAAGTTTCAGTCTTGGTGAATGATACTTCATCCAGATAGTTTGTAGGGTTCCAGGGTGACAGCGTAGAACATACTGTTCAACAGCAGTCGTTGTTTTCAGCTGATGTCCGGAATTTGCCTTCTTCCTCTCTTCATCAAACCTTCACTTCGAAGTCAAACATCTTGGCTGCGGAGTTTTTGCAGCCAACATCCTCTAACAGCCGAAGTGTAGATGACTCGAGAAAAGTTTAGCCTTTCTACGATGGTCATGTACATTCACATCGTTTGATGGACGGTATGGATTTTCCATGGCCACTGACACAACATGAACAGTTCATTATTTTATTCACCCGTATTTTGCATCCTTTCATCTGTGATATTGTGTGAAAAATATCATTCAGGTAGGTGGGTGGGTATCTTATGTCATGCGATGTTATTTCATATGATGTAATGCAGTGTTAGGTAATATAAAATGAAATGTCATGTCCAGCAAATGCAGATGTAAATTGATGCAATAGAATGCAATGGAATCGTATGCTATGTCTGCTACTGTATATATCTACGTATGTCTGTATGTATGTTTGCGCAGTTTCTTTATGTTTTGGTGCAGAACACATCAATGAATTTCATGACTTCGGCTTTCTTCATGCCCTCCTTCCTATGTTCCAGCCTGATGCACGAGTGCCGGAGGCCATGGTGGCTTCTTCAATAGAGGGCCACAAACACAAGGACAGCTGTGTCAAGGTTTGTGATTTGCAGCTGAAGGGTCTAGAAGGTTTGTATGGATGCCT
Source organism: Breviolum minutum Mf 1.05b.01 (assembly GCA_000507305.1). NCBI lineage: Eukaryota > Dinophyceae > Suessiales > Symbiodiniaceae > Breviolum > Breviolum minutum. Next base: position 86,068 of record DF240819.1, read on the forward strand.
TCATCCTTCTACCCGCACCAAACTCCACCAGTGTGCACTCAGGTGGTAGATAACAAGATCCAACACACCCTCGTCCAATCAATTCTCAAGTCACCTCTTGAAGTTTGGGCAATTTTGTCGACCTTTACATGGGTTTTCTTTAGATGCGGAGATTTATTGTTTCGCTGTGGGAAATCACCATTTGGAGATTTCTGTCTTGCTTGTCCTAATCATTCAAGAATGTTTTCCTATCTTCTCTCAAATGTGTCTTTCAAATGGAATCCTTTGAGCATCAAAAATAATTTGGAAGCCTTCCTCGACAACATTGTCCTCTTCAATGCACAGGGTCCAATCTCACCATTTCTCTTTACCAGGACTCACAGAAAACACAGCGTCCAGCGCTGGATCTGCTCCTGCTTCAGCACCACCTCCTCAGGCAGAATCTCGAATGTTTGCTTTGAACTTCTTGAAGTCTTGAAGTCAAGCACCATGGCACAATAAAATGTATTCATTGTTTTGCGTGGTTTTCTCCACAGCTGGGTCAGGCATGAAAACTTGTTCTTGGAGGCGCCCAGATGCTACCCGGAACTGACCATTATTGTTGTGGAAAAAGACATCTTTGAAAGTGTGCTTTGCAAATTCATATAATATCTGTATAGTGACTCAGCATGGATTCTTTTGTTCAAAGCATCTTGAGGCCAAAAGTAACTTATTACTTGAAATGTCCAAAAATATACCATGAAAATAAAACATAATTGCATAATAAGATCTTTTACAAAAATTATTTTATAAGATAAAATACATTTGAATCAAGATAAGAAATATAATATTTTTAATATGAACATTGACGAAAAGCAGACTTTCTTAACAATTTTTTTTTAGCATTTTTTTTAGCAACCTTTCTTAATAGCTTTCCGTAATAATTTTTCTTAGTATTTTTTTTTAGCAATTTTTTTAGT
>DF240819.1:87586-113866 GCA_000507305.1 Breviolum minutum Mf 1.05b.01
TAATTTAATAAAAAAAATTAATTGAAAAAAAAATATATTATTTTGAATTTGAAATATAAATTATTTGATTTTAAATTGAATTTATATTAATATTTGAAATAAAATTAATTTTTATTTTTATGATAAATTGTATAATATTAAAAAAAAAATATTATTTTTAATTATTTGGTTTTATTTATTTTATTCTTTATTATATTTATATTTTTTTGAATAAATATTTGAGAAAAAAAGAAAATATATATTATATTATATTTTTAATTTTTAAAATTTATTATTTGATTTATTATAAAATTAAATAATAAAATATTTTTATATTTAAATTTTAATTATGATATTTTTAAATTATATATTTTTAGATTATATTTATATAAATTTTTTTAATATTTTATAAAATTTTAATCGAAAAAAAAACAATTTTAAAATTTTGAATGCAAACCAATCAGGTTTTGCGCCATACGTCGCCCTGAAATATTTAAAAAAAATCCACCCCTGCCTTTTTTGCCAGAACCTCTGAAAGCAGGCCAGCCAAACCTTTCACATTTTGCAAGGTAACTTGAAACTTGGACCCTCCCAAAATGAATTGGAAAAGTGTGCTTTTCATTTGGAGCCTCACTTTGTCCCACCATTTACAAGATTTTATTTGGTTGCGATAATAGAATGGATTTCCTTTTTTTTGGCATACAGGAATGCTTTGCGCTGGGTGGCTTTGTTCTTTTCGCCAATTTATTGCGAAGTACAAGAAAAAATAATGATGTGGATTTCGCTAGTGCAATCAATAAAAATTGTGTTTCAGCTCCCGTTGCGATTGTAGGCAAATTTAATTCGTGTTGCTTCTCACATCTTGAGATGCATATTGGCATAAGAAACACAAGTTCAATTTCCCACAACATACAGGTGTGGACTGTAGTAACAGAATTCTTGAATATGGGTTCTGGTGCGGCTAATATAATATGGGAAAAAACAAACAATTTATTTGTCACGGGGTGGATGCTGGAGTCCCAAAATTAACTTGCTAAATAGACGGAAAACGGCAAAAGGGGTTGGCCAATGTTTTTGCTGAAAATCTGAGGCCCATCTGAGGACTGCAAACAAAAAATCAATACATTTTCACGAATATTTTGAAATTCATGACCAAACGACAATTACAATCACATTGAATTTTGGTCCAAACCCCATTCTTCAATGCACAAAAATGAACTGAAAAATTCAATAGGTTTTTCACTTCAACATGTTCAAAGAAACAGTTTGTGCAAAGAGCGCACAAGGGCCGCGGCCAAGTGCGGTAGCAAAATCATATCTTTGCTGTGGAGCAGCCTTTAGGTCTTCCTAGAAACTGATGTGACTTGTGCCGATGCCATGATTGTTTGAGGGCCGAGGAACCAATTGTTGCAACAGTCTTTCTGATTGTAGTTTGCCGTGGATTTTGCCTTCACAGTTTGTTTGTTTTTTGAGTTCACCATTGGCAAAATTGCATGCTGTTCCAATCCTCAGATTGTCAAAAACAACCAACACTTTTTATGCATGCATATCAAAATTGTTAATCAGCCGCCCCAACAAGCAAAAATTTGCCCACTTTATCTACGGAGCATGATTTTCGGCGCCCTTTGGTTTTGACAGACCAAATAATGCGTTGACAGCAATTCATAAACAGTACACAAATTTTTTGGATGAAATAAATAGTCCAATTATTGACATGGAAACATGAAACAAGTAATCAGTTGACATGACCACCACATCAACTCACATGAGATGACATGCCATTCTGATATTGAACCACACAAACTAGCCCACCAAATGATTTCATCCCCCATGTGAGTGCCATGCCCTTTGCGTGTCGTGGCATGCCTTTTGTGCGGCAACCCGTTGCGCTCTGCGCAATGCAAAAAGGATTTGTCAGTATTGGTGCAGAATTGATCACTTTCCCAGACATTTGGCAGCTTGGAATGCATTTCTTTGCTTTGCAAGGCGTCTGTCGCTGTGGGCCACGCGTTGCCTTCATTTCATTTGATTGATGCAAAACAAAAGTTGAATAGACTCGGCAAAGTTGCTGGGGACTGCATGTAGTGTGTTGGCTTCTTCAAACAGGGCTGCTTGCGTGTGTGTCACTGTGGGTCATGTCCCTTGGAAGACACGACGCTGGGCAGATGTGGTTTTGGTCTGGTTGACCAACATTTTTTTCCATGAAATGCAACATTATTGTTGTTCACTCTATTTTCATTGACCGCAACCAGGTTGCTTGGTGAAGTCCACGGCGAGAGCAAAAAGGTCGAAACGTGCGAAGCTGCGTAAAGGCATAGGGAACTCCGAGGTTGCATAGTTCTCCTGATTTGCCAAGGTTCAAAAGTTGGTGGGGTTGGGTGTGAGGTGGCCCAAAGTGATGTGAAAAATGCCCAGGCAGGTCATGATTTTATTAGAAAATGCAAGGTAGGGAACTCCATCTTCCACTCACAAATCTTTCAAGTTACGAATCGATGAAAACAAATTGGACAATTTACACAACAAACACCTGACCTTCGAATCGAAGAATCAACCATATATATGGATAGGCGTATGGGAAACCCACCCCCAAAATAGCAAAGAAAACACGTTTGGGGCATTGGTTTTCTTTTCCAATTAAGGCAACGATTTCCTATCGGAGTATCAATGGTATTTTAAGTATTTTTGTAGGTGGTAAAATTCATACCTCCAACTTAACCAATGTGAATCTTGACCTTCCATTACATTTTCCTGTATTTTACTCCACCCATCCATCACCAGGCCTCAGACACTGAAGTTGTACTTGAGTCACTATGAATTTTCGCAACCACTCAAATGAGAGCAAAAATGCCATGCCCTTTGCGTGTCGTGGCATGCCTTTTGTGTGGCAACCCGTTGCGCTCTACGCAGTGAAAGAAGGACTGTCAGTATTGGTGCAGGATTAGACACTTTCCCAGATATTTGGCGGCTTGGAATGCATTTCTTTGCTTTGCAAGGCGTCTGTCACTGTGGGCTACGTGTTGGCTTCATTGCATCTGATTGATGCAAAACAAAAGTTTAATGAACTCCGCAAGTTGCTGGGGACTGCATGTAGTGTGTTGGCTTTCTCAATGGGAGCTGCCCGCGTGTGTCACTCTGGATCATGTCACTTGGAAGACACGACTCTGGGCAGATGTTGTCTTGGTAGCTGATTGACCAACCTCACCAAATATTGCGCCTGCCATGCAAAAAAAAATATCATTATTCATCCGCATCATATATACAACATTATTTACAAGCACGGAGTAAGCAGATTACCTTAACTAAAAAAATATTACGCCTGCCGCGCAACAGAAATATTAAAATTAAATAATATTATATGTGAAATGTCATTTGGAATGCTCGGAAAAACAAGCATTACTTTACAAGGTCACCAAAGATTGCGCCTGCCAGGCAAAATTACACTTCTAAATCTCAGAAAATGTTACAGAACAGCTGCAATATCATTTCCAATGCGAGACCGTTCCGAGAATAGCCAAGTATGATAGGAAACTGTTGCGACCCAGTAAACGCAAAACTGAACCCGCCGCCAAGGCTACTTTTCGCAGTCGCCAGGTGCAGATTATATTCGCTACGGTTATCTTTCCAAATGCCAACGCATACTCCACCGAAAAATAATACATAAGCTTCATCAAATACTATACACCACAAAAAATACCCATAAACTTCATCAAATACTACACCTACCACAAAAAGCAACATATAAATTTCACCAAATACTGTACCTGCCACGAAAAATAACACATAAACTTCATCAAATGCTACATAGCATCAAAAATATTATATAAATTTCACCAAATCCTATAGCTAACACAAAAAGTAACACATAAATTTCACCGACTTTTACTACTATTACTATTCCTATCAAAGTACCCAAAAATTTGTATTTCGGAAATTTGCCACTAAACTTCCTTTAAATATTATAAAATATTTTAAAATTTTAAAATAATTATATTATATTTTAAAATTTTTAAATAATTATATTATATTTTAAAATTATAAATAATAAAAATAAAAATTAAATTTTATATCAGATCCGATATTTAATAACATTAAAATATAGGTTATATTAGGCAATAATATAATTTACTATAAAAAAATATTTTAAAATTATTTTATAATTTAAAATAATATCTTAAAATATATCATTTTTTTTCCCCAAATAATTTATTGTTGGGGTTCTTAATACAACATTAGATCTGGCCGCCTTGGTATTGCTTGGTATGATCGGTTTTTTAGGCTCTGAAGTAGTTTTATTTCCCGTTAGTTCCGGTTATCTCCCTTTATGTGGGGGGTGGGTGTTGCTTGGTGTAGCCGCCTTCTTGGGCTCTGAAAGTAATTTTGTCTCTCATTGGCTCCCTTTATATGAAGGGTAGGTGTTAGTTAGTGTAACCGTATCTAAAACATTCAAAAATCAAAATTATAAGTTTCAATCTAAATTTGCTTACTATAAACTATTTAGGGTCTATGCTAGTATAATTTGTAGTACTTAAATAATAGTTTATAGTATTAGAATAGTAGTTTATAGTACGGGATCATATTTTGTAATACGGAGTAATATTAAATAATATTGGAATAAATTTAGTTTTGTAAAGTATTACTAAAATAAATTTTATAATATAGAGTGAATCCTTATATATTTGGATACCTGCTGTAAAACCAAAATTGGCCTTGATAACTGACTTTTTTTTTGCTTCAGGCAAAGCACTGACCACAACGGAAAAAATCCATCATGAGCCTTTTGTTGGAGGTTAACCTCTGGCTGAAAAAAATCAGGGTCCACAAATTCATCTCGCAACAGCTTTCCAGTGCCATCAAAAAACTGACAGTTTCATTGAGCCTTGTCAGCTTGTCGAAATTTTGCTTCGCAGAAAAAAAAATCATCCAATTTTTCTGAAGGGATGTTTGAGTGAGCCCCGGGGGCACATAAAAATCACTTGAAAAGTGCTGGGTAACTGGTTACTGATAACTGCGCCAAGCTCCCAACTTAATGATGGAAAATGAACTCCATAATTTTTCATGTGGCACGAATTTCAGGCTAGTTTTCTTGAGGGGGGGGGGGGAAATTTAAAAGGTCTTTCTTCAAATATAAGGATTTTTCCCAGAAGATTCCCCCTTGAAGCGATGAAATAAAAGGTCGAAAACTCACCCACCGTGATACTGGAAACGGTCTCCACCTGCAAAATTTGATGTGATTTTGGTAGGAAAACGCCAATGGATCGGAGGGCCAAACGATAACAAACGACGTCAGTATCTTCAAGGGTGTGGGTCACTCAAACTGTTCCCCCCTACTACAGGGCTGTTTCTGCGGCAGGAACCTCTGCATTTGCATTGGTGGGGGACCCTTCCTCACCAGGCCCTTTGTACTGGTAGTGTGCCCCCTGCTTCGTGAAATTCAATCTCCTCCGTTGCATAAAAACTCCCTCCACCTTCGCCGCTTTGCAAATATCCAGTGCATGTTGCTTCTCCGTATAGTCCGCATACACAAAGCCCAAGGGCAAGCCGAGATGGGATTGGCTGGGACGATGACACGGAAAGGCTTCTCGAACCTTGGGGGGCACGGCATGGCGCATGTATGATGTTGGTTCACCCCAGCGCACTGTTGGAAGTGCTTCCTATAGCGCAAATGCCTCCCAAAAATCACCAGCCACCATTTTTTTATTCACCCTATCTGAGTGATTCACCCTATCTGAGTGAATGATAGGGTCATTTCTGAAGGCGTCCATTTTACCAATATGAATATTTAGAAGCTAATTTTCTCGGAGCCTGGAGGCTTCCCTTGCTATGAATCTGGTAGTAGTAATCCACCACTAGTGACGTCATGAGCCCTGTCACCCAGTCCGACACAATCCAATATCTATATGGGCCAGGCGACAGCAACTTGGCAAAGAACTGTACCACTGCATCTTCCAATTCATCTTGATAGATAAGCATAGGCAAACAATCCACACGTACACGATAGACTGCATGTAACGGACTGGGAGGTAATGGGAATTCCACCAAACCACGGAAGCGTTTCTGTTGCAGCCACTTGTGGATGTAATCTTGCATTACTTGGCTCGATCCGCTGAAGCAATCCTTCCGAAAATTGTTCAGGTGGAAGAATTTCGACACGAAACTAACAGCAAGTTCGCCCCTGAAAATAGGTCGGGCCCCAAAATTAATCTTCCAACGATCCATTTTCAGGTGCGAACTGTTAGTTTCAGGGAGGGTAACAGGTAACACTCACCAATTTTGGCTTCCTTTTTTGAGGGAAATGATGTGGGAATATGATCAGATCGAGATATCCAGAATCAAAAGTTTCACCAAATAAGGAAAACACTGGTGAAGTAAGGCAGCTTTCTGGATGATCACTGGTTCGAACTGTCCCCATCTCAGTATTTAATTTAGTTCGTTGGCTCTCAACCCCATTAGGAACTGCTGCAGTCAGAAATTTATGGACAAGCCGTGATCCATAAAAAATGCACACCACTCATCATGGGGGTGTATCCACCAGAAGTTATGAAACGAGTCTCAGCAAGTTGATGGACAATCTCAAAAAAAAACTTCAAATACTCATCCGAATGTCTTCCCTTATCTACAAGATGGGCCCCCACCAGTTATAAATGTGGTTATAACCACTGTAAATGGCCTTATAGATGGGTAACTGGAGTTTTGACCCTACTATAGGGGTTATTACTCCGTTTATAAGTGGTAGAGACTCATCTTGTACCCACGTTTGGCAATATCTAATGTCTCAAGCATAAGAAACCCAGGAAGATCCCTCTGAAACATTTGATTTTCACAGAACGATAGATTTCAGAATCCCCCTACACCCCCCGAAAACTAAGATGGAACACAAAGATGACGGTTTGGAAGAGGATTTTCCTTTTCAAAAAGGTGATTTTCAGGTTTGAAGTTAGTTTTCTGGGGAGTAATTTGGCTCCACGCCTTTTTTGTTGGTGCCCCTTAAGCATCAAACGATAAATAAAGCCGTGCCCAACACCATTCTCAGAACTCCACGAAACACCTGCTTGAAGCAGCTGCGAGAATGACAACCCCTCAAAACAAGTAAGGCTGATCCTTTCTTAAGATCTGAAATGCGGGGTTTTGAGGATGAGTGTGAAATTACTACCCATGATTTTTGTAAATTCCATGGTGTATTTTCTAGGCCTTGAAAAAAAATCCAGTTGGTTTTTCATCGGAAGTATTGAGAACATCTGGGCAACATCCGTCAGAATTTGTTCGATTTTCAAGCCCTCAAATGAGTTTCCATGACTTCAGGTGTCGTGTTTTTCGGCCGGGGCGATTTCGCGAAACGTTGGCATGGCGTTCCCCTGGCTGCCACCCTGCAATTATTAACATTTTGAACCCAAAAATAGAGGTTTGGAATATGATGATGTTTTTCGGGACTTCAATTGTTGGGTGACTTTTTTAGGTAAACCAGCCTGGAAATTTTTCCCACGGGAATAACTTCGGTCCAAGAAATTCCCGGTCCGAATAACCACGACGACAGGTCCTCTTCATGTACATTCTTCAGATCTGCATCTGCGCCAAAAGTCAACAAGACCTCCACCATCCAACGATCATCACTACGGGCAGCCAACCTCAAGGGGGGTTTGGGAGGTCGGTCCTATTCCGTTGGTCCTGCTGGTGCCTTGAAAACCTGAGTCCAAAAAGAAAATCAAAGAAAATACCAAAATGAAATGCATAATGCTAAGAGCAATAAAAACCACAAATAGTAACAACATATCATAATTAATAAAAAGAAAAGTCGTCAAATAACTGTAGCGCAATCTTAGCAACATGAGTGGAGTGTTGCCCTCAAGATCGACAGCATTCACATCTGCTTCAAGCTCCAATAAGAGTGTCATGGTGTCTAAACCTTGTTGCTGCCGCGTGATGGAGGATGCTGAGATCGGTACAGTACCCAACGCTTCCGTAAAAAAGAAAGGTGTCATACCAAAAAACGTGGAGAAAAACAAAAACGTCTGGAAATCTCTGTAACATAAGCAAAAAAAACACTTTTTTGAGTAACTACCACAAAAACGGTGGATTTTCCAATGATATGTTAGACTGATAGACAACCGGAGGGTTAGAAAAGACTTCAGGCACGCATGGGTTTTTGGTTAGATTGGTAAAGGGGCTGAACTTTGACTTGGTGTTTTGCCAAATCCCCAACTCTATGGACTTTTTCGGAAGAAAAAACTTCAAATAGAAGCGACACACGCAAGGGAAAGGGCTACTAGGGAAATACCAACCATACATTTGAGTATCTGAAAAAAAATAACGTTTATATTTCATTTTCTCTCAAGGTGCGTTTGGACAATGCTCCCAGATGCACTGGCAATCGTCCCTTCAGATCGGCCATCGTGAAACGTTCAGGGCCACCAGCGATCGGCACCTCTTTGGGCGTTGATGCGCGCTGGGCCTGGCAGCATGGCACGACGTGACATGAAATTTGCTCAAAAAAATCTCTAGTTGAATGAACCCCTACACATCCAAGCACCTAAAAACACCTCAGGAGGTATCTGGATGTGTAGGGAACCATGAAAATCTGATGATTGATTCACAAATGCTTATGATAAGTCTGGAGTTATGTGTAGAATTTGTTTTGAGCTTGTAAATAATAAGTTTCTTGTATACGTCGGTCACCTTTTGGCAAGACACTTATGAACACGATTGGAAGGGAGCTGCAGTTATAAAATCGATATGCTTACTGGCCTCTATCCTTACTGGGGAGTTCCAAAAAGTTTAATAACTCCCCCTTATGATCTTTTGCTTGGTGAGCCTGGAATAAGTCGGGCCCATTCAATCAGCTATGGGATTCTATGAGAATGATGGAACATCCATCAAAATCCTCAAGTCATCTATTTTTCAAAGACGGAAATCATGCATGTCAGGGCTACCCTAATTGTATAAAACTACCATCATGAAAGACAGCGCAGCCATCCGCAAGTGTGCTGGCATTTCAGGAATCCGAACCACCACCTTCTGAGCCATTCTACTGTTAGTTCAAAGCGATTCCCATAATTGGTCTTTCATAATCCCTATAATAGTAACTAGCACACTCCCAAGAATCAATATTGTACTGAGTATTTAACAATACTACCTAGCTTAATCTTAAATTAAACATAACCCAAACACAACGAAAATCAGAAGCTCACAAGTTGCCTTCGCTGCATCCATAGGCCATGTGCTACTGACATCCACTGATGCCTGAAAACGCGGAGATGGGGACAAGCTGGGTGAGTAATAATATAGCAATCGTTGAGAAGAATGATAGTTCTGCAAGAACTAGTACAAAAAGGACTCACAACGTACTAGATTTTACTGTTCTACCCTCCCTACAACTAACAAGTTTACACGTGAACAAAAAAAACATTGACATGGCATAGAATCGCCTAGACTACTTGGAAGACTTGTGACTTGATCGACCTTCTCGTTTCCAGTGTTCGCGTACGTTTGCGCCGTCCTTCCACTACAACAGGTGCTGTTAATTTCAGGTAGGTTTCCGGGAGTGTTTAAAAAACCTCTTTAGTTGGCTCATCAAATTTGGTGGTTTTGCTTGTTGCACCGCTAGTGGGCTCATGAAATTTGGTGTTTTTGCTTATTGTACCGCTAGTTGGCTCATCGAATTTGGTGTTTTTGCTTCTTGTACCGCTAGTTGGGGGTTTTGCTTATTGTACTGCTAGTTGGCTCATCAAATTTGTTGTTTTTGCTTACTGTACCGCTAGTTGGCTCATCAAATTTGGTGTTTTTGCTGATTGTACCGCTAGTTGGCTCATGAAATTTGGTGTTTTTGCTTATTGTACCGCTAGTTAGCTCATCAAATTTGGTGTTTTTGCTTATGGTACCTTTGCTTATTGTACCGCTAGTTGGCTCATCAAATTTGGGGGTTTTGCTTGTTGTACTGCTAGTTGGCTCATCAAGTTTGAATTGTACAGAAATTGTATAAAGCGGAATGCTTTTTTCATCTGTCGATATATCTTGATTGCCGTTATCAATATCAAAACACATCATTGAGTGTCGATCCACAAGAAACTGTATTGTTCTTTAATTAACAATCATGTCATTTTCATCGATATGGTTGATATCATCATACGATATTACAAATTGCCTTTTGAAGCACATATAGTCTTTGTTTAATGTGGACCTGACATTTCGTTGCTGCCTTTTTTTTTGTCATTGGTCTATGCAACAGCAATTTGAATTCATAGCACAGCCATGGCTGACCCCGCTTAATTATCCCACCTCCCCACCTCATTACACGCGACCGCGAGTGATGAGCACTTGTATCCGCCAAGTGGACAACAAAAACAGATTGTCTCCACGGTTCACACACTGGCACTTTTTAAGTCTGGATGTTTCGCCTTCAAAGTCAGTTTTGATATTTCAACCAAAATCAAAGTAAGGTCCTTGACTTCCCCCACTATATTCTTAGCACTCAAAAACAGGCCCCAAGGTGTTTTCCATCAACGAGTGACTGAGAGGTGCTCTTTGACCCAGCTCTTCATCTTCATCCTGCCACAGTTGCTTCAGTTCATGAAATTTACCTCATGGGAAGAAACGATTACATAGTGTCCCAAACAGGTCGTAGAAGTCTCTTATAAACAACAAACAGACTTGGACTTGGGAACTCAGATGCATAAACTCCTTATAATGCCAGTAAAAACAATAGGTTAGCTACGCCAAGTCAGTGTAAATCGCTGCGAACCTTCGAAAAGTTGTCAAAACCAGACCTAGGCCAAAAAATCCCAAAATATTCCTCAAGGACTCCTCATGATGAAGTTGTTGGTTCGATTTCAAAACGTGTTCCCTGCTGGTGGGCAATCTCCCAAAAACAGGTGGCAGGAGTGTGCATTGTAAGGCCGTGCGTTGCCGGTTTCCTATCAAAATGATGCGTTTGCTACTGTATAGCTTCGTCCAGGAGTGGTATTTTTGGCCAAGTGTCTGCCGAGTGTTTATCTCCTTCTACTCGCTGATCAGGTCGTATATCAAATTATATCTGTATAATATATCTGTACATCCCACAAAAAATGACTTCAACACATGTTTTTGGAAATCCAACCTGTCTTGGCCTTGCAGGTTGTGGAAGGATGTCAAGAGTAGAAGCCTATTGAATCTTTGACCGATGGCAACATGGCCGAGTGGTTCCTGGAAATCCAAGAGGAACCTCTCCTGCAAATGTTCGGAGCCACTCCGGCCTGCGTTTTGTCAGATTTGAACTGGATCTGTAAGGTCCCCTTATTGGTGTTGATGTTGATCTGAATGCTGGTTTTGTTGGTGTTGTCGTCGTCGGAGCTTACAAATTTCCACAATTAAAAAGTCATGTTTATCATTCTCTTTGGGGCTCCGATCGATTGTCCCAAATTTGCACTGTGGATGATGACCCTTCGCGGGGAATCACAAGGGCTCTTTTTCCTAAACTTGCAGGGCAGTGGGAATCTGTTGTCCAGACCCTTTCCAGTTATTTTCTTCATATTCACAAGGGGCCCTTCCAATGTTTGAGTGCCCTGCAGTTGAGGGATCAAAAATGATCAAAAGGTCAGGCAGCCAACCCTATGTTCCTACTTCATGGTTCATGCCAGCTGCCATGGCCATGTCAATAAAATGTGCAAAATGAATCAAATGAGTTAAAATGAGAGATTATCTGAAAAATTAGACCTTTCAAAATGTCTGAAATAAGCTTGTAGGGGCAAGCAAGCCTCAACCTTACAGATTCCACGGCTCCTTGGCCAGTGTCTGACAAATGCAAAAACCACAAGTCACTCGCTGCACAAGAATTGCTTGTTGGTAACAATTTGGAGCCTTCTGGGTTTTCAGCATGGAAGTCCCAGCCACCGCTGGAAAGCCATCACCTGAGCAGTGTTCAAAAAACCCCTGGTTGTTTAGGGTTTTTTTAAGGGGTTTATACTAACCAATTATGTAAGGATTGTAGGATAATAAAAGTACTCTGCCATTGTAAGGGAAAAATACTGGACCAACAGCTATAATGTAATAAGGGCTTTGAACACAGCTTGGACTCGAACGCCATAGAAATCCGCCAAGGCCGAGTAGTTCCAATATGTTCCACCTTGGAGTTTTGCAGCCGCCAAAAAACTGCCAGGAAAATGAAGGAAGTGTGGTATCTTCTGAGTTTAGAAAGCCTTGGGTACTTCAACACGTTTTTTAGATAGGAATTCGGCAAAAAATGATTCGAACGTTTCTGGATCAACTGTTCTCACATGAGGGTGTGAAGCAACCAAAAAACATACTTGCAAGAAACGCTTTCAGCCGCTTAAGATCAGGGTGTCAGAAAGTTACACAAGAACTTGTTGAACATTCCCTCATGCAAAAAACAAATCAAACAAAACTTGCCCAAAAAAGGCAGGCTCTGCTTCGAAGAGAGCGCAGAAAAACTCCCTAATATCTTGCTGTCTTCTATCTATTTCGCAAAACAAACCCACCAAAAGAGAAACAAAAATTGTGAATTGACCACCCATGACTCCCGAATCTCTTCATCCGGAACCTCAAAGATGCTGCAGTACAGGTCTGGATCAGCTTCGTCCTAGGCACATCAAACATTCACCTCCGTGAACCTAGCTCCGACCGAGCCAATCGTTGAGGTGCAAGCACATTCAAAATGGCTTCAAAGCCCTGCCCCGCATCACACTCAATGCGGTAGTAACTCGGCGTAGCATTGCGCGGACAACGAAACGTATCGAAATCTCATGGATCGCAACGTTTTTAGCAAGTTTTTTTCAACAGATTTCTTTGTAGCTGGATCCCACTTCATGAAAATTGTTTGAAACTTTCCAAAAAGTCAGTTGGGAGCCAAACAAAAAGGGGGTATCAGCGGAGACTTGACGAAAAACTCAGCTACTGACTCCNATTGTGGCCTTGGGATTTCCCAAAAACCACCAACACGAAGACCTTTGAAGGTCGAACCGTTTCACGAACATCATTTTGAGAAAAAATCCTGTACTGATTTGCTTTGATGTATTCTGTATTCAGCCGTGGCAATACTCAATGTCTTGTTCAATGTCTTCGTTTGCGATCAAGAATGTTGCGTGGAAAATCTGACATTATTCATATGTTGCTGGAAAATCTCAACCTCTCAAACACGTTCACCGCGAGTCTCCCTGCTGCAAAGGCGTGAATGCCAAATTGCTGGCTGCAATGCTGCTACGAGGACCTGGACAAGAGATACAGTAGATATTGACTGCGAATAGCACACTAAATCTGTGATCCAGAAATGGCACCCTTACTTGGAGCCAGAACCATAGGGAAACATCCCACAACTTTAGAATCGAAACAAGAATTGAAACACCTCAAACAAATCCAACATCATTGTGTGGTCAGTGGTTGGTTCTCACTACTCTTCAATTCCCCCAGATCAAAACAGTTGGGAAAAAAATGGCGAGAAAAAAAATCGAAGCGAAACCGAAAGCAACGCACGGGAGGGAAGGGCCTCTGAACTTGCAAGTGGCAACCATGCCGAAGTCATTGGGACCTCAATGGGTTTCTGGGAATACCTTTGCAGCTTTCAAACTTCGGGTGTTTTCTTGGAAACTTTGTTGCCTTGGATGAGACAATGACACTCCAAGCATCTTAACATACCTTATGGCCTGTGCTCTTGACTCTCTTTTGACGACCGTTATGCATTACAAATCAACTCCATTGCATCAATGGTCAATGTGAAGATATCAAAGAAGGAAACATGTTTCCAAAGGTAACACATATTTCATCATATTTCACAACTGTTTCCAAAATATAAATTTTGTGCTTCCTTTCTGGGAATATTTCGAATAAGAACGCAAATCGCCGCACTTTCACCTGATGTTTTTTCTGGAGGAAATCCTTTGAAGTCACCTAACCTGACCACGGTCAATACTTTGGAGCTGCCGACTGGATCTCACCCTGAGCTCCCAACTTGCAAAGAGCTTCATAGGCCTCACCCCACATGAGCTCACGTCATCACATCATCTCAGCGGAAATTTCATGACAAAAACATGCCATCTGCCGAACTGTGTGCTATGATCCCTTTGCCGCCTTTGCGAAAAAATCCCTGAACGGAAAAATATGAAAAACCCGAAGGTTTGCTAAGAACATCAATCTTGGTTCAGCCTGTTGAATCTTGACGAACTCTTCCGATTTGCCATTTTTGTCCGGGTGGAATTGCCTGAGGACAGCATTGGTGGATCACGGTTCACCGCTCAAAAACAAAAAAAATGATGTTGTTGTCAGAACTCCGTCGGGAGACTTCACTCCAAAAACACCTTCAATGGAAAATTGACAAATCCTCTCGGTCAGGTGGGGCTCGCACAAGGCCAGTTTTTTGTAGGCTCCTCAAATTTTGAGATGTTAAACAAGGAAGGTGGGTCAGGGTCAACTGCACCCCGTCTGCCAGAGTCATTTGTACACCGGGTAGGTTGAATAGTCAGTGAAAACATTTTGGTCACCCTGAACTTGGAAAGAAGATTCCGATCATGTTTGCTTCTCATCCCCATTGACATGGACAAATATTTGCAATTCTACCAAAGTTGCAGAGCGAAAAACATCCCAGCTGTATTCAGCTACATCGAGCTGATGCTTAAGTTCAAATTGCAATTCCCTATTCCCCAAGCACTACAGCACTGAAACTCGTGATGCAATCCAAGGCTCGCTTCGCATCTTCTGTAGAAGCACCGCGGTCCAAACCAAGCCTTATCCACAGGCTAAGACGCTTCCCCGGCCAAAATGGATGTCTCAAGAAAGTCTCGAATGAAAGACATATCAGTTATCACAGTAATAGGAACATAAGAACATATATTACATTTGAACATAACCCAAAGGTCGAGAAGGTTTGAAATGAGAGGGTAAGGGTTTGCGAAAGGTGAATGCCAATGGAGCAGTCCGTTTGTGCCCAGAAGTTGAATGTGTGAACTATTTGCAGGACTTTTTCTTGTGTGTGTGGGAAGTGGTCTGAATCACATAGATGATCTTCCAATCTGGAGTGGACCAAGTGTAGTGTGCTGTCCGGGAAGGTAGATAATGCCTTCTCACTACGGATGGGCTTGGCTGGAGCGTGGTGTATCACAGCATGACTCCGCTGGAGCACATATTTTTCGAATATATTAGAAGTGAATCCTTGCTTATAAACGCCCCCAAATGCGACAGCTGGTGAAGGATTCTACCCCATTCCCTTCTTGATGCATGCACAGCAAAATGATACCCAAACTTCTCATCTAAATTGAGCGGGAGCACATCTCAGTGATCTCCTGGCCATAAAAAATCATCACCAAGATCACCTCAAGTATCCTCCAAAAGCCACCAACCAATGGCATCTCCCC
Source organism: Breviolum minutum Mf 1.05b.01 (assembly GCA_000507305.1). NCBI lineage: Eukaryota > Dinophyceae > Suessiales > Symbiodiniaceae > Breviolum > Breviolum minutum. The sequence continues at coordinate 102,895 of DF240819.1, forward strand.
AAGGCCGAAAAACAAAGACTCAACTTCAACACCACTTACAACTTCACTCAATCTGCACAATCTGCATCACTTCACATCACGCTCCCTCTCAGAAAATCTGAAGCTCCCCACACTTTGAGTGGCGTTGCACGACGCTTTTTCTCGCGAAATTCTGCCTCCTGCAGATGGCGCGACAGCTGGGTATATGAGAAGGATTGAGAAGGGATGGATTCAGGCTAACTTCAGCGGTTTGGTGTGTAATCGTAATCAAAGGCACATGTATAGACACAATGAACCTCTTGCATCGTATCTTTACCCACAGGCGCCGTCATTTGCCACGAAGTGGTTTGGGGTTCCATGCTTCTAGTGCGCCCCGAAGACATATTACACTCCACGTTTAGGGTCTTAAATTTCACTTTGGGCGAAATTTTCTCTGCAAAGCATGTTGTTCTTTCTTGGCCCTTGACTTGCAGCTGGGTCCCGCACCTCCTTCTCCAACCTTTCCCAAGCCTGAGATTTATGAGAAGCTTCAGCGGTTTGGACTGCAAGTGAAACCACTTCACCATATCTCCCAGCACTACGAACCCTAATCTATATGCGGTTTTTGGTTGGAGGCATGTTTCAGGAACCTTTTGGAAAGTTTCGCCCGGCGCCATTTCCCGAACTCCCAGCCTTTTCAAAGTCTTCTCGCATCTGCTTGCAGTCATTCCGGATCTTCCTACATTCATTCCTGATATCCTGGCATTGGGTCTGCAGCCAGTAACCCTGAAGGACCTCCCAGCTTTGGAGATTGGATGGCTGAGCAATCATGGAATTCTCCCTACCCTTTATCCAATCCAAATGCACAAGTCTTTTTGCGCAGATGCAACGTAGGCATGCGTGGGTAACCACTTCCTTGCAAATTCAACGAATAAGATTTAATTCAAGGTATTTCGAGTTCGCCAATATACCGAACTTCAAGCCTTAACCCTGCACCAAGAAACTTCACATCTGGGCCCATGTCCTGCAGCTCCTTTTCGCGTTCCTCAACCCTTTGAATGCCTTTACCGAAGGGCTGGCACCGTGGCATAGGCCCTTTCCTGATCCCAGCTGGGTGCCAGTCCAGTCCGATGCCAAGAGATTATACGAGATCTTCATTGTTGATGAACACTCGACATTGACACCAGTGTCGTAGAGAGGTGGAATCTGTTTAAATTTCAAGATTTCCGCTTTGGTGAAACACAATCAGTCTGACCGGAACCTGCCTTTGGAATTTTCGTTTAATATCGAAGATATTTTAGTAGTTTTCTTGTTTTATGGACTTTTTCATGCGTCAATTAGCATTCTTCATATTGTCCACTTACTGTTGTCATTCATTTTTCACTTTGTGTCATGTTGTTTTTTATGTGTCATTCATTTACTTGATTCTTGTGTATGTTGTGGATTCGTTGTTGTCGAAATACTTTGTTCACCTGTCTTGTTTCTGTTCATTCAGTTGTTTAATTGACTACTCACCAATGGCATTCTGAAGGTTAGGTTTTGCAAAAAGGTCAAAGCATGGGTGGTAGAGTAAATTTATCTTCGATGACTTCGGTAAGAACCGCTCAGATTCAATTGCTTTCCAACCAATGGCTCTTGGGCGGCCCCACTGACAGAAGGTTGGGGCAGTGGAAGGCCTTGCTTCGTCAAAGCTCATGTAAAACACACTCCAAAAAACATAGCAACTCCCACAGATTTTTCAATCATCATTGTCACCAAAAATTTCTCACAACCATTAGCAGTATGATAAGAATTCTAAGCCTATATATAAAATGTTTGTATTTCCACGATCCAGCTTTTCGGGCCGCAAAACTCTTGAGCGCTAATTAGATGTTTATTTCCAGGGCCCCCAAAAATACAGCAAAACTTGCAATCCTCAAATCAGCCTTTTCCCATCCAGGGATCGAATCAGGGACTCCAATTGAGCAGTGTCGAAAGCCATCAAGTGGATGATGAACAATGTCATTAAACGGTCCCGCAATCCCATACTCGCATGCGTACATATGACATCCTTACACTCCATCTCATCCCAAAGCCTCCACATCAACAAAAACATAATAACTTAACTAAATAACAAAACGCTGAACAAACAAGAAACAACAATACCCTAAAACATGAAAAAACAATGCATATTTAGGGGGGTTTGAAACCCTGCGCACACCAAGAACAACAAATCGGGTTCTAAGCTTCACCTAGTGGAATGAAGCGTTGTGGGCCCAACTCTAGTTCGTAAGGAAACAGTATGAATTTGCATTGAAATCTGAGCACCAGGTTTTTCGGGGGATGAATCCGATCGTTGAAGGGAAGAATCATCGATTTATAGATTCAACAGTTCAACAGAAAGACATGGAAAAACAAGACAAGACTAGGAATTTTCAAACCACCAGGCTTTCAAAACTTGCTTTAGTTATATTTTATGATCAACCTCAAAGCAATGCACCTGTATGTAAACACAGGCCGTGGAAGGTCTCGAATGGGTGAAGGCGAATCCTAAGGGCAAAATGAGGTTTGAAGGAAGGGAGCGGAAGCAATAACAGGAAGCTTGAAACCACTTGAGAAACCATGTCATAAAAAACAATCTCAACAAATAAAAAAAACATGACCTGGAATCTGAAGTTATCCTTGCATATAGCCCTTTACCCTTGTCATTTTTCTTGAAAATTAATGGTATCCAGTATCCATGCAAACCTGGTTTATCTCCTTGCATACCAGAGCTTTTTGGGCTCTTTGGGGTGCCACACTACGCGGTGGTTTTTGTCAAGTGGTGCCCCACCGTTTTCTTCTGCTGTGGGGCTGGATCGATATGCATTTGATCAGTTTTCAGGGGTTCCATTGTAATCTAGTCCTAGTGTGGAACAAAGTCATCAGTGTGTGGCCCGGGAGTGCAAGTCCCTGACCTTTTAAATGAAGAAGTGCTTGGAGAGATGCACATTGGAGCTTGGTCAAACGGGCCGGTTTACTGATTATACCATCACCCAAGCAAATCCCACCACAACCTTGGGTGAATTGGGTATAGTACCCTTTTGTTGAATTATAGCGCTTTTATTGGATAGTTGGGTTTACCTCGAACATTTTTTCAAGAAACGATTGCAATTTGGGGATCGAACATTTTCTACATAGGCCGTACCAATACCTTTTTTTGGAACAAATCACCCGAGCAGAAAATCAGATAGCAAAGGAGGCTCCAGGGCTAGAAAACATTCCACTGAAAATATGTGAGCAGTCACCTGAAACCTGAAAAGAGACACATGCATAAATGCGTACATGCTTTAACCGGCTAATATTGATCAATATGCACATGTATAGAAACACAATATTATACATATTATACAATATCTGTCAATTTCTGAGGTTCGCATCTTTGTTTTCTGAAAAATGAATCTCCCTGTCTACTTGAAGAGTCGAGAAGCGAAACGTGTCTGCGGCTGTTGCTCCGAAGGCTCCTCCTCCTGGGCCGTGTCATGATACTACGAGGGTGCTGGGGAGGATCCATTTTGAGAAAAAACTTCATGCATGTGCATTTACTGGCTGAATCTATCACTATCGCAAGCATGTGAAACTTGGAACGGGTGGGACATCTGCTGGGACGGACGAGCCTCGACACAAATCTCATGCTCCTCCTCCTGAGCAGGCTCAATGTGAAAGCGAACCAATGTTTAGATTCCTGCTCTCCATCTCTATCATTTTAGGATGGCAACTCCCTAGGTGCAGCATTTCATCGATTGCATAAACTTTTCAAGTCAGATCTCCGAACAACGCTATTTTGTCCACGCCTCCAAGGGACTGCAGCAAACTCCGCCCATGATGGCCAGATNTATATATCTATATATATATATATATATATCATTATTGTTATATGAATATAAATATATTAACATCTCTGCCATGCCTGCAACACACCATGCACATTCCAGACAAACACCGCTGGCAGGGGGAAACAAATCGCCTGCCCTGCAGTGTTCTCTCAACAAAACCGCGGCAATTCATTGTTGCAACGGCATCTCGCCAGTTTCGACTACGCCCCCTGAAGGTTTAACGTAACATAACCCCTGAAAAACGTCGGTTTCAAGACTATATTTTCCTTTTGGGATTAGTAAATTTTCAGGGGCGAACTGTCACTTAAACTTCCAGGGAGTTATTTTCCAGCATGTTCAACCGACCACCTTGATATGAGTAGTCTCATGGTTGCACAGCACAATGCCGCTGGTACCACAGGCAATCATCACTCTCTCCCCCACTTGGATATCCTGCAGCGACTTGGAAGTCTGGTAACAACTCTTGACATGGTTGATAGGGATCCTTGCAGTCGGGTAGGCCTATTCTGATATTATATACTAAATACGAAACAAACCAACCTGGATTGGAGAAAACCTGCTCCAAAAAACTACATCTATACAATATGATTGGAGATTTTGGTTGGTGTTCTCCAAAATGCTGCATTCTCCTACACCATCCTACACCCAGGTTTTATTCCGAACAAAGGCAAACCCCAAAATTGAAAACCCGGCAATCTGCCATTTGCCACCCATCCAGATCGCCTGAATGTTGGCATTATGGGAAATTTTGAAGTGTTCTTTTTTCTTTTGAAGATGAAAACCTTGGATGTGTTTCAGGACTAAACCGAGGACACTGAATTAACTGAGGAAAAAGAACACTGACATTTGAATACTGTTGGAACGCCATGTTATACCGGAAAAGGCATGATTTCATCTAGTTGGTGGTAAAAAAAAATCATCTGAAACATAACATATCCCACCTTGGGAAAAGGAAAATCATCTTCAAAATGCCATTTTTTGGGGATATGTTAGTTCCCTGGAGGGTAGTTAAATTGGATCATTTCCCCCCGGTTTTTGGTTGTGCAAAGAATTCCGCGTTGAGTCAAATCGCCGAGAGTCCCTGGAAGCGACCACTTCTTGCCAGGCTGCATAACCACCCAGGATGACTTCATCCTGTGAAAACTTGTAGCTGACATTTACCTAGTTGGTGGTGTCAACCCATTTGAAAAATATGCTTGTCAAATTGGATCATTTCCCCAAGTTTAGGGATGAAAATAAAAAATATTTGAAACCACCACCCAGATACCCAACATTTACCATCTGAATATAACACACCCCTGATTTTTAGCAGCTCGCCTCTGAAAAATGGTGGTTGGAAGACAAGCCTTTCCTATTGGGAAGGACACTTTTCAGGGGCTACAGTATGTTAAACTTCCGGGGGGTATATGTATCATACTGCTGTACGCCTATGTATATACAGTCTAGATACAGTATAAATCAACCAAAAGTTGGTAGATATATCATGGCACAGGTAGGAGTGATCAATCGAAGAATTGGAGGAAAGAAGCATGTGATCTTTCTGTTTTGGCACCAAGTTAGATCGAAAAATCTTGAAATCATCTACTCCCAGCTTCTTCAATTCGTGACCTCTGAAAAATAAAGATCTGAATATGTGTTGACAATTGACAATATTCATGTCTTTTAGGTTTGATGCCCGCAACTTCGTCACCTTTGCTGGAATCCTGACACTTGGGCGGAACAGTTTCTGGTGACTGTGATGTTGCTTAGAAGGGAAGGTGATGCAATTCGATTCGGCCCATTGCTTGGTGTAAATGACCTAGGCCTAGGCTGGCTCACCATGGTGGAACAGAGCCAGTCGTGCATAATATGAGGCCCCAGTAACTGCAAAGGTAAATTGAGCCACAAGATTAACACTAATTGTTGTTCAAACCTCGATTTGCCATTTTTGAGGATCTCAGGCGATTTTGTGGAACCAGTCTGGAGTGAAGCTCCACCCTAAGCGCTCCTGTGTTATCGACAAATCTTGGACAAATCCCGTATACTCCGGTAACCGGCAACCTAACATTGAAATAGAAATTTCCCTGATAGATACATTCATTTGGGTACAAATGGTGACTGCAACAGTGCAAAAATGGCCATCGTTACTTAATAAAAGGACCTCTTTATCAACCCTCACGCTAAGATTGAAGATCTACTGTTACAGTGTTTGGGCAGGGCTCAAGTATTTCTATGTATATAATTATCAACTTCTTCAAGGTGAGCCCCTACTGTACCAGTAATAAGTAGTATTATAGCTTCACTTATACGGGCCATAGCAACACTAGTTGGTGGTCCAACCAGACCAGTTACCCATTTATGTGCGGCCATTTTATAGGCCCCCTTTTCGCAACAACCGGCTCGAAACGCCCACCTCGTTGGTACTTCTCACCTTCCAACGGTTATGAGAGTGTACGTAGGCTAATTTCATGCTAATTTTTCTTCGCAGAACTCCAATGTAAAAGTGGGATAGAATCATCCAAAACTTCCAGTGCTTTTGATCAGTTCAAGGGATATGTCTTCTTCCCGAAGAAATTGAGCGGCAAGACATGTCTTTGAAACAAAATGAGGACATGATCTTTGGAAATGCCAAGTCATCAAATGGTATACCGGGCATGCACTTTGTTCCATCCTGGCTCAATAAGACCTTCTCCAATGACTTTCCACCTTCAAGTAGGTTCTTCAAAAACAATGGAACCTTCTTTTGGCCAAAGTTGTTGATTCAATCATGAACTCGCACCAGTTATATTCCTTCAAGATTCTCATGTGGGCGAATTCAAGCTCAAGGCTCAAGGCTCACTTGGTGAAATAACCCCAGGTTTTTGAACAAAAACTTCGAACCTACACGTCCTGAAAGGAACAAAGGATGTCCAGTTTTGCAGGCTTTATCAAAACTCCACCCCAATACATGGCACAAATCACCTTCTGATGTTCGTTGCTGCCCCGGTACAACTTGCCATGCCTGGCAGCGTGCCACAAGGTGAGGAGATGAAAATGTACTTTTCTGAAGTCACCCTTTGACAGCAAAAAGGTCTATGAAATATGATGCCATTCAAAAGAGAAATTCAATGTTGATTTTGCGCAGTGTTGCTTTTAGATGCTGAGGTGGCGCACAACTCTCTGCAACCCGTGTGGGGGCCTCAGTTGAGAGCCACAAAGCTGCTGCAAGTTGAAAGCTGCTTCAATCTTCCAATCATCCCTTGAGAAATCACAATTACAAGATTGAAGAGTCTACCGTAAATCAAATCATGTCCAATGCGTGAAGCAAAGTGGAAGCCTTATGGAAAGCCACCCCGGAACAAAAACCTTGCAGCCTCACCCCACCAGAATTGAAAGGCCCAGGCGGTGTTGGGATGTTGTTGTTGACGGTGACTTGCGGAGGAGGATGTGCCAAGCCTGATATGTTTTTTTTTTGTTTCCATCCTGGCCTCTGCCTCTGCTCTAGTGTGGGAGGTTTTCCAACCCCCATGAACCACTGTTGGGATATGATGTGTAACCAGGTAAACTTCTATCAATGCTGCAGAACCGAACGTAAAGAATTTTTGAACCAATTGGACCTTTGACCCTAAATACCCGCAAACCGTACACAAATGAGTGTAAATGTACCAAACGTACCAAATGTACCAAACGTACACTTTTCAAGGATATGTTTCCTAAAGCATACCATGACAAGTCGGTTTTATGAAATCTAATATAAGATGTGTGCCAAACAGCTTTGCCCATTCATTTTCTTTATAATCCTATGCCGAAGAGTCTTGGCTCATGGGGTAAATCCTTGGCTCATGGGGTACTTGGCTGATGGATCATGAGTTCAAAATACGCCCATAGTTGATAGCCCTTTGTATGACAATAAGTGGCTATAGAGTAAAGTCAATCGATTTAGATCCTTTCAGCTGAGTAGAACAACCTTTTGCCATCCTGTGCCTGTCTGAATCAGGTACGCCCGCCCACCAGCCGTGTTTTTTTTCCAAATTTGCACGCATGTGCCACTTCAGGTTCACTTGGCCTTAGTGTTTTCACTGCTTTGCTTTTCTTGGAGGCTCAGCATGATGTGGGACAAAGATATAAGAAAATATGATATGCACGTTGCCATGGACTAAGCTATCTCGGATAAAATTCCACATATTATACACCTTTTTGCAAAGATCATGTCCCACTCCGCCCTTGCACAGCAATGGGAAGATGTAGTCGAGATTCGCAAAAGAGCAGAGAAACTTGATTTGGTTACTTGGAAAGGATTAAGATGATTCTTTTTCAATCTTGGCCGCATATAATATATTCATGGGGACTGGGGGTAGCCGGGTAGCCAATCTCATGGGACTAGTTCCTGCTCAGGTTTCCATGGTGACCGAGACTGTTGACCGTGACACTATCTAGAGAAATGCCCAGGTTTTAACCATTACGGCCAATGTGTTGGGACTCCGGGTGGGCGTGAAGACATGTGAAGTACATGTGGCAGCTCTCTATTTCCTCATGTCCATCCCCTGCCCAGGAGCCTTGCGGCTTAAAATCATATAATTCAGATACTCCATCAATATGACATTTTACATGATTTTGGTTTGCCGGGTATTTAGGGTCAATGGTCCAATTGGTTCAAAGATATTGTACTCTATGGGTTCTGTAGGAATAGTCATTGTTCATGTACATGCAGGTTCTTGAAAGTGAGCTCCACAAGGGACCTTTTCAAGGGTTATGTTAAAGTATGTTAAAGTTAAATCATTCATTGGTGTCTAGTGCCCCTGAAGGAGCGGTGTCTGACATGCAGGGTTGGCTCCTTCGCCGGTGCCTGACCTTCACAGGAACCGCTTGGCCAACCGGCCACATAAACCTAGGGACCCCATCATTCTCAAGTACCTAGCTGATATTGGTATCTGTTGGCCTGATGATGCTGAAGAGGAGGAAGAGGAACAAGTAGAGGAACAAGAGGAAGAAGAGGACATGCTAGAAGAGACAAATAATGATGATGATGATTCTGATTTCCAAGAAAATGAAAATACTGAGAGTGAACATGAACCTGATCCCATTTTGGAAGTGCATAGTGCAGCAGGTGGAGGTGTCACTGTTTCCCCGGATGTTGATCAAAAAGAAGGAGCTGCAAATGAAATGCCATGTACCATTTCTCCACCTCCCCTTTCTTCTCAACCAGTGGTCAGCCCAAAGCCCCTGACCCCAGTGCTGGTCACTCCAGAGCCCCGGACCAAAAGTATGAGTCCCCCAAATGCGGAGGTTCCTCAGCTCGCGGACTGTTCATATCTTGTCAACTAATTGAGCTGTCTGCTGAAGGAACAAAATTTCACCATTTGGGTAGTTGAAGCCTTCTTTCTACAAATTATTTCTACCAACAAGTCAACACTTCTTCCATCAACAGTGCCATAATGACTTGACTAGCCAGGCTGGGATCCAGTTCTGTGATATCGGGAACTCATGATAGAATCAAAGATGCTTTACATGCTTAACGTAGATCTTTGTAAATCCTGCCCCTCTTCTTCTCCCAGATTCTCCCAGGTTCTTAGGAAGAGATTGGCTATGTTGCAAGAGCTTCAGAATAAACTTAAACTGGCCAATGACTTGCAAAAAACACTTCGAGAAAGTTCTGCTCCAAAACCACTCGCGGTGGTACCTACAGGTGGTTAGGGGAGGGTTAGTTCGCAGCATCTGCCAACACCTAAGATGTTTTTTTCATATCATTTTTTGTAAAATCATCAAATCTGGCAGGTGCAAATATGGACACCTTGGAAGCATTGCCAATGGAGCTGACATACCCTGAGGACCGTAGTACTTGCATGCCATCTACCTCTTCAATCTGTTTTACATTACTCTTGCTTCCATATGTTTCAAGATGGTGGCAGCAATGATGTGACACATACAACCACTACAGAAGTGAACCAGGAGTTCTCAATTTATCTCCATGTCCTCTTCCTCTCGACCACAGAGGGCCAACCGCACCGAGCTTTTGGCCAGGAGACCATGCTAGCAAACTCAAAGTCCTGGAAGGCTGGCTCGGGTTCAGATTGATAGGATTTTCCCCGTTGTCCATGTAAAATGAAATATGATCGATATCTATCATTCCCACATGCATGTAAAGAAGTTCATGCAGAAAAAAACCTAATCTGATTTCACCAACCACTGAGCCTTGTAACTATGGATCTGTATTGCCTGCCCTGTGGGCAGGCCGATTTGCAAGTCGCTGAAGCTGATACCGGTGGTGCTGACAAAGCTTTAGAGGACCTGTTAGTTTTAAAGAAAGCATGCAAACAGGATAGGTGGTTATCTCAGGCAAATGGCCAAAAATGCGGTGGAATGGACCCGCAAGAAGGGACTTCATCATCTTCATCGAACGAATGCAGTTCATGGTTTGGAAGAATTTAGGGTTCCAACTAGTCGTCAAGCGCTGAGCTGGAGGCTGGAGGGGGGCCCGTGGGATGTTGCTTGGTAAATCAGTCCGAGTTGACAGGCGTGGGATGTTTGCAAATGAAGCTATGCTGAAAGTACTTTTCACACATGGTTTTCCAATCGACTGGTTGAACATACAAACATATATATGATTTATAAAATATTTGAAGTATGCCCAACCATTCTGTCAATTGAGGAAAGGGGCAAGTACTACAAACATAGGCCTTGCGATGGCGCAACCATCAACGACTGACAAGAAGAAGAGTGGAAACTTCCCCATTGTGCAAGCGGGTTGTGATCCATCTAGTAGCTTGGCTTCCTTTACTTTAACTCGTTGCTCCAGCTGAATCATTCAAATTTAGCCCCTTCAAATTCTGCGGGGCCCAGGCTTGAAACCGACATGGATGCCTCCCTGAAGGCTTTCCGCTCGGCGCTTTCAATACGGTCCTCTCTGCCCAGACCAAAGCTTTGGAACTTGATGAAGAACCGTCAATGTACTTGCCTCAATCGTTTGACTTTTTGGGTGTGTCGATGAGACTGGAATGAAGCCTATATATAGTATAAATCCAATTAAGACTTACAAAGAAATCACATGGATATGGTAAGTTGCAAGGCTTTACCAAAGGTATGCAAATTTTGTAATTTCAGAATCTCATAGATTGCTTCTTGAAACATAATATACATGCATCATATATATATTTATATACATTCATTAAGGTTTCGGCTCAGGTGGTTGTATACCCCGTTCC
>DF240820.1:894-78911 GCA_000507305.1 Breviolum minutum Mf 1.05b.01
TCATTTTTCTTCATTAAAGTTTTTATTTTTCTATTAGTAGGTTTTTGTTGTTGAACTATTCTATCACCTTTTTCTTCAACTATCTTTTTTATTTCATCATAACTATATTTTTTATATTCTTTTTGGTTGAGTTTGTCTTCTGTTTGCTCATCAGTTGTCGGTCTGTAGTGATACATCTTTATTATATCTAATCTAATTTAGATTAGATATAATAGATATGCTTCAGAATAATTTTTGATTTTTAAAATCAAAAAATTATTGTGATACATTATTAATTTTACTTACATTAAATTGTTTTTCAAGCCATCAGTGATTTCTTCTGGTGTGATTGGTGTTGATTGTGGCTTCATTCCTACATCGTTAAAGTCTTGTAAGAAGTGAGCGTGTAACGGGGTTTGGTTTATCTCTATCTACTGTTATAGCACCACGGTCAAAAGCCGAAACCAAATCTTTTTTATCACGGATGCGATAATTACCTCCTGTTTCACCTGATTGTTGAAAAGATACTATTGGAGCATTGTAGCTTCTTGTTACGTATCTCATTCCATTATCCTTATTCAAATCCTGAACTATAGCACCCGCTAATGAGTGTCCTATCAATTGTTCTACTTGAGGATTTTCATCCAATACTTTTTTAACAGATTTAAACCTGTCAGAGTGTCTTGTTAAACTGAATGGCACTTTTGTTATGTCATCCCATACATCTCTACCGTTTCGTGTCCCTGCTACATACATTCTATTACCGTGGATGTAAGCACCACTGTCCGAAGCATATGCTCTTCTTAAACCTTCAATATCACTAATATTAAAGTCTCTCATTAAATTCATATTGAGTTTTGGTTTCGCTTTGTCGCGAAGCTCGCGAGCCTCTGGCGAGGCGTCTACTTTAGCAACTTGAGACATAAACTGAGGCGCTGTTCCTCTCACACTACCCGAGTTATAATTATATAAATATTTTCTATTTATCATATATTATTATCTATATAATAATATAATGCTTAAGTATAAAAAGATATACATTGAAAGTCTAAAGCGTATATCAGGCACTCCATCTAATTTTATTGTTGAATTGCCCGAAACGGTTCAACTTGATGGAAACACCAAATGTCAAATACACGAAATAACTATCCCACATTCGTGGTATGGCATCAGCGCAGGATACAATGATAGTTTTTATTTCTATCAAAACGATACAGTCAATGTTGTTGAAGATTACAGACAACTGACTTTACGACAAGGCTCATACACTTCTGACCAACTCGCTACTGAAATTGAATTCTGGTTGAACACCCAATACGATGTCAATGGAAGAACTAACACATATTCGGTCAGTTATTTAAGCAAAGAAAATCAGATAAACATAGTTTGTAATTATCCAAGTATTATATTTTCTGTTTTTACTGACAGTCAGGTAATAATTGAACAAGGCAACTTTACAGGGTTAGATACTTCTAATCTGAATTCTGTTAATGACATCATAAACTATAAAACCTTTTCAGGGTCTCATTCAGACCAGTTGAGTTGGTTTTCGGGCTTTGTTGATTTACAACCCATTAAAAACCTATATCTTATTTGTAATGATTTATGTAATTACAACCAACTAACATTAGATGGCTACTCGGGTATTGTCAAGAAAATTCCGGTTGTCTCAGCATTTACAGGCATCATATTTGATAATGAGGTGTCAATCACGGATTATGTTGATTGTAGTCATAAAGTCTTACGGAAATTGAATTTCAAATTAGAAGATGAAAGAGGTAGGCAAGTCCCATTGAATAATGTTGATATGTCCTTCTCATTGACTTTTTTCAAAGATTAAATTTAACATTCTACATATTTTCTACTAAAAACAAACATATAGAATTTTTGTAGAATAATATATATGTCATCAATTAAGGTAGTTGATATTAATGAACAAGCAAAGCAAGAAGAAACAATTGAAGAAGCAAAGCAAGAAGTCCCACCGGAAATAAATGAAGAAGCAGTTAATGAGGTTATTGAACAACCAAAAAATGAAGTTGTTGAAGAAGTATGTAAGGAAATAAAGAAACCTGAAAAGATACAAGACGCGAAGCCCTGTGTGAAAACACAGGACAAATTGATTACCTGTCCCAAATGTAATAAGTCAATGAAGCTAAAATCATATCGCTATAAACATGAAAAGGCTTGTCAAGGAACACTTGAACAAAAGGCAGTCAAGCCATTTTCAAAACCAAGAGCAAAACCAAAAGCACAACCGAAAGCACAACCAAAGATAGAGAACACAATTGAAAAACAGGAAGTAGTTAAAGCATCAACACCTCAAGCAACCCAGCCTCAACTAACTCCATATGAAATAGCAAGACAATCATACATTCAAATGAAAGAAGCACAAAAAGCAAGAAAAATTGAAAAAATTAATATGTTTAAATCAAAAATGTTTTAATCTAATTAATAATATATAAATGCTAAAATCCAAGCCAGAGTTTAAAAGAGCACCACAAGTAGCAACATACTACGACGTCGATGATATATTTGGAACTGCCTCCCGTCGTAAGTATTTCAAAGATTTAAAAGAGAAGTTAGAAGCACAAGAAAGCAAAGTAGCAAATGTAAATTTTCAAAACAGTTTAATCAACAGTAGGAGAAAGTCAAACTATCAAGCAGAACTAAGAAGGATTAGGGAAATGTTAAAAAATAGAACAGCAACAACAGTGCTGAAACAATAGGACGATTGAGAGCAAAAGAAGCAGAGTTAGAAGAAATGATAAAAGATATAATTTGAAATATATANTGCTGAAACAATAGGACGATTGAGAGCAAAAGAAGCAGAGTTAGAAGAAATGATAAAAGATATAATTTGAAATATATAATATTAAAAAATCTATCTAATATTATATATTATGACAACAGCAACACCACAAATAATGAATGAATTTGAACGACGACCTACATACAATGAATTGGTTGAAATGATTGAAGAAGAAGAACTAAAAGTAAAACCATCTATAGAAAATGTTATTGATAGAAAAGCAACCATCTTTAGAAACAATCAATACGGTGGAAGGTTTGACAATCCTGATTTAGTAGGACTACAGAAGCAAGAACAAATAAGACAACTACAAATGATGAAACGAGCAACTATGACAGAAGCGATGTTCAACGACCCAGACAGAGCAAGATTTAGACCTCAACCAGTTCCACCTTTAGGATTTGAAACTCCACAATCTATTAGAGACATAGATATTGACGAGGACTTTATGATGAGGATGGAACAGCAATTGAATGAATACGCCGAAAGACAACAACAATTACAAGACTTTGATAGGAGAGATGCTGATGAGATGCTCTCGGTAGTGTCATCACAACAATTACCGCAAGGGGTTGAACAGTTTATGATACAAACACCCCCACAAGCATATCAATCCGAACCGTCGCTAAGCTCACGAGCCTCTGGCGAGGCGTCATCATCATCAAGTCTAACTGGCGGAGAACTACCACCATTACAATCAATGGATGAAACCCCACCAAATGTAGTAGAACAACAACCCGCATCATCATCATCATCACAAATGCCACCGCCAATGCCAACAGTTGAAGACAGCAGGATTTTGGATAACATAAAAGAACTAAATCCAAATCTTACAATGAACGAGCAACTACAAGCATATAGAATTTTGAATGATGTTAAAGATAAAACTTCAAGAATATACGCCAACAACATATCATCAATGGCGGAGACAGTTGAAAAATTAACAGAACTTGAATTGGTAAGCGCAAATGATTATGAAGAATTCAGAGGATTGAAAGTTACATTGAAGGAAACAAAAGGAAAAGAAAGAAAAGACGAAGTGAGGGAAGAAATAGGGAAATGGTATAATGAAAATGTATATTTGAAATACATAGCATCGGAGAAGACAGTCAAGGGAGCACAAAGCAAAGCATTTGCTAAAGCAAAGAAGGCAGGTAAAAAATTGCTTGGTCAAGCATTGGTAGAAGGTGGAGCACAATTAGCAGACAGTCAGTTACAGGGAAGCGGTGATGTTGTGAGGGGAGTTGCTAATTTATTAGGATAATAATAATCTACTTTGATAATATGTATAAAGATAGAGTTAGAAGGGCTACATACGAAGAACTGGAAGAAGAACTACTAAATCCAAAACTGAAAGTATTAAACAGACCCATCAAAATACCAAGATTTAATATGATAGAAAATGTTAATGATGTTGATTTCAATGATTTTGATTTAGATAATCGTAATATAAAAACAATGTTGATAAATCAACACAAAAAGATTATGAAATACAAAATCACGATTTGTTTCCGGAGATGTATGATGAAATAGATGCTACTGGTAGTGTTATGGGTAATCACGATGCTTCGCCAAAGGCTCGCAAGCTTCGCGAAATGAGAACACAAACTAAAAGATTTACACCCAAAGGTTTTGATTTATATAGTAGTGCTAATTCTTCAAGTGATAAACCAAGTTCCCCACCATCACCACATCACATATCAAGACCTACATCATCTGAAAGCTCTGAACAAGAAGCCCCAAAGAAAAAGGGTTTTGGATTTTTCAATTCAAGGGAGTGGGATATGTATAACAGATTAAGAACAAATGAAAATAGAAATGAAACAACACAACAATCATCATCATCATCTTCAGTGGCATCATCAGCATTACCTTCAAATGTTCATCATCTATCACCACCGGAGCTGATGAGAAGTAGAAGTCATTCTTCACAAAGCTCGGGGAATGGTAAGAAAAAATAATTGATATTATAATAAACTAATATCAATTATTTCAGTTTTTCAATGTAATTATTCATTTGTTCTATGTATTGTTTATGTTGTTTTGTCTTAAAATGTCTCCATTTAGAACTCTTACGATATACTTTACCACATTGACAAGTTATTTCTTCTCTTGCTTTTTCATCTAATTCTTCTTTATGTTCTTCTCTATACTTCCTACCTTTTTCAAGATTTTTATCTTTATTTCTTTCATACCATTCTTTGAAGCTTTGGCGACGTTCCTCTTCAAAGTTTTCTTGGTATTCTTGAGGTGTTCTTCCTGCTACACATCTATTCACACAATCCATCGATGCTATATGTTGTCCTTCCCTTCTCAAAAGTTCCTCCTTATTATTACAAGGGTATTCTTCAACTAATTCAATTTTGCAGTTGTCAAGACCATATTCATCAAACAACCGTGAAGATGACAGTTTTATCTTTTTGTCCTTAAGGAATTTAAAGTAATAGCTTCTATGTCTTGTCATCCTCTGACTTAGCCTTTCACAAGTGCTTCCGATATAGCATTTATTGTATCCAACATCTACTATTTTATAGATTTTACCGTTTTCATATCTATTCATATCCCTATTTATCATAAGTTGTCATTTCTTTAAACCTTGTTCTATCAAATAATGTCCATAAGGAACACTACTATAATCATCAGTCCAATACCTCTTATTATCATAAGATGATAGTC
This sequence comes from Breviolum minutum Mf 1.05b.01, assembly GCA_000507305.1. NCBI lineage: Eukaryota > Dinophyceae > Suessiales > Symbiodiniaceae > Breviolum > Breviolum minutum. Next base: position 6,362 of record DF240820.1, read on the forward strand.
CCACTTTTGTAGAGTTGATACTATAAATTTGGTGGTTTTTACTTCTAATGGCATTGAAATTTACATTCTTTGCTTTCTTGTTGTGTAGGGTGTTTTCATAATCTTTCATATCAAGGTCTCTTTTGACTTTTAATTTTGGTACTCCTTTTGCTTTCTTCTCTTCTTTAATTTCATCAAACAATTTGTAGCAATACATTTTAGGTCTCAAGGCTACAAACCTTGTAATTATTTTTCCATCACACTCATCCTTGAACTTACCAAGAACCTTTTTATTACAAGCATCATAGTTAGAATGGCTTTTATCATAACCACTGAAATCCATATGTTGTCTCAAGTCCTTGTAGTCATCAAATATGTCATCAGTCATAGTTTGTAAAACATAACTGTCAGTGTCAGTATAGATTAGTCTGATGTTTTTACCGTATCTAACTTTCAAAACATCATAAAAGAAACTATACATATGATGCTTTGATAAGTCCAAAATCGTCATTCCCAAATATATGGGCTTACCAAGTTTCAACACCGACTTCGTCTTTTCAACTCCTACGAGATTTTCATTTATGATGTGCCTGTTTTTGTAATTAGGATTATTCACACATTTTTGGAGTCTCGCCTGTGTTGATACAAGTTCGAAGTCCATATGATTTCTTACGTTCTCCATCGTTTTTCCATAAACAGCATTATTCATCAACTTAAACATATCCTTTTCAAAATCACTCGTTGCTTCTTTTCTTTTGTTCGTGTTAAAATCTATCCAAGGTTTCAACCACTGCCTTTGATGAAACTTGATTATCCTATGAACCTTTTTGACTACCAAACCTTTTTCAACATAAAACTTTAAGGTCTTGATATGAACAACGTACTTCTCTTTATCCTTAACGTTTAAAATGAGTTTTGGTTGTTTTTCGTTTGTTGGTTCTTTTCCGTTGTAATAGTGTTTGTGTAGTTCCTTCTGATGTTCTGAAAGCATATCTTCCATAATGTGAAGGTTTTCCGGTGCTAATGGATAATCAGAATGTTCATCGTGTAAGTGGTTTGGATACTCTAAATCAACTTCCAAGATATAAGCAAAATCATCGTTTTCATTCCAGTTCTCTATGTCTGGTATTTTCTTACCCCATTTGAGTTGTCCTATCGGTAGTTTCTGAGACATCGCTAAACCATATAGGTTATTAGCATCCAAATAACTGATATAATTTGATGGTTCGTTTTTGTTGTAATCGTCCTCCATATACTTGTTATTAGCAACTGCTTGTTTATGAGACACTTGACACATCCCACCTCGCAGTCCCTTTTCAATCATCTCGTACATATCTTTATCAGTGATGGGGTCTATAACCACACCAGTTTTTAATAGCATAGCGTCCCAACTGAAATTAGGTAGTGTTATGTAATGAGCGGGGTCTAAACCGTAATATTCAAGACATAGGTCTCTAAAGTTTTCAAATACATCAGTTAATAGCAAAACATCAGTCTGTAGATATAAGTCGTGATACTCTCCAAGGTTTCTAATCCCAAAGTGTTCCCAAATGTTTTTTGCCCGTTCATATTCTTCATCGCTGATATTACTTTCAGATAATCTGCTATAGAATTTTTCTTTTGGTGGTAGTTGCTTTTCTCTGAATTTATCAAATGTATTGAAATAATCGTATGGATAAACACCTTTATCAGTTAATAAATCTAAATCAGTGATATTACTAACATAATTGTTTCTACTACTGAATTTGAAGTTCTTATCCCAGTTTTCTCTCCTTTCTCCATTTTCATACTTACTCAACTTGACTAACTTATCTAATGAAGAAGATAAGAAACTAAAACTGTCCTTGAATGATAGATTTTTAAATCCAAAGGTTATGAATTTTTCACTGTTCTGCGCTATTACATCTATCCTTGACTTTTTAGCAAGTTCATCAGCCCTCTCTATTATTAAGTGAGCATCATAATTCTTAAGGTTATGAAAGAAAACAGGTATTTTGTAATATGGTAATGAAAATTGTAAATTACAATCATCGTGAGCACATCCGCGATATTTACCTGTAAAATGGCAGTGGTCTCTGACCTTCTTGTCTCCTTCAACGAATTTTTTACCACATATAAAGCAGTTAGTAGCAGTTTTATAATCTCGCCAGTTTTCAGCAGTCATTATTAAAGGCTTGTTTTCCTTCATACTTTCTAATATCTTGTTTTTAATCTCCATCAACTTTTTAGCAAACACCTCCATACAATCCTCACCTCTGTATAAATGCTGACCAGAAGTTCCATAAATAGAATTAACAACATTCAACATAAAACCACAAGGTCTATGATGTTGATATTTTTCGGTGTTATTCATCGTGGTATTCACACTTCCAGTTTTAGTGGTTAAACATTCAAAGTCAGCATATATAACAAACGGTGCTTTAAGTTTCTTATAATGATGTTTAAACTCAATGGTTTCATCAGCCTCTGGCATCTCTATGATTTGACCTTCAACTGCTAAACAACCGTTCTCGTAATGAGTATTTAGCAACTCTTCGGATTGGAAACCGTGTAAGCAATACCTACAGTGATATTTTTTTATCTTCTTGTTGTTCGTTTGTTTTGACATCAACCTATTGTAATCCTTGATGAATACATAATGTGATTTATCATCTTCTTCAATCTTGAGTAGGTCAATGTGAGTTGTTGCTTTCAAAACCTTCGTCTTTCTGTTTAACAAAATCGTTTCGCTGTCCGGAGAGATGCTATAAACATTCACTGATATTTCATCTTTGTTGTTTTCTTCAAGTTGGTCTATATCAATGCTTGTTGATGGAAAACTGACATTATCCCAGTTTAGATGACAATTTATTTTTTTGTAGTGTGTCATCTTACAGGCGTGGTCTTTATCATAAATCTTGTATAACCCGCATTGGACTGAATACATCAAACATTTATCATCTTCATTTTTGATATTGATACAGGCTTTCTTGTTCTGTATCCACTTAGGTAGTTCAATGTATGAGCCTCCTCTTGTTGGGTTATACTTATCAAAATGAAATTTCAGTTTATTTACTTGAACAATCACTAAACCGCTTTCTGACATCTCCATCTTATCAAGTTGAATTTCTATATCAGTAGCCATTTGATTAAGGGTTTTTGGAACTTCTTCTCGGTTGGTGATTTCATACATTCTACTCCTCGTGTTGTTTTGTATCAGTTCATTCGTCTTTTTGTTTCTATAAGAAGCAAACATCTCCAAAATTATCTTCATCCCGTTGTGTTCGGCGATGTATTCTTTCAGTGTCTTATCCTGATATTTGATGTATGATAAGCCTTTCAGTCCTCTTACCTTGATATTACTGATAGAGTAACTGTTGGCGTAATTCTTGAAGGCAGTTTCAACCTTCATATCCGCTTTAAACCTCTTCTGATAAGCCTGTAGCGTTTTGTTCTTATCAACCCTCAACCATTTAACATCCTTCTTTTCAACAAGCTCGTACCTTTTGTAGTCTATCGTTGTCTTAACCTTGTTTAACTTTCTCTTCAACCTGTCCGTGATGGGTCTGTTTCTATTGTAGTTGTAAGTCCTCTCACCTATCTTAATCTTATTTAATTCCCTATCACCCACTTTCACTATCTCGCCCTGATTGGATTTGATTAGATAATCTATTACATCTCTCTCTGAACCTTCAGCCATATACTACTATACTATATTATTATAAGTCATTTTTTCTTTAAGTAGTTTTTTGCTGGGGGGTTAGCTGTTGGGCATTCTTGGGTATAGGTTTGGCTTCAACGCATCAATCTTATTATTTGTGGATAATAAGATGGATGATTTTAGTGTTTCTAAATTTCAATCCTTGTCTTCTTACATTTTGATGTTTGCTGGTGTTTTGAAAGGTTGGATTTGCTACTTATCACCTTTTGACAAACTGGACATTGATAAGATTGTTTGAGTTTTGTTTCATAATATTTCTTGAAATATTGGGGGTCTAATGGTTTCTTATCATATGTTCCGTCTTCCTTCCATCTGTTGTTAATTGGTGTGATTGGCTCTTGCTGTGTGTCGCTCATATCATTTGATAATCTATCAAATAAGTCTTCATCCATTTCAGATTTTATCCCATCTACAACCATAAAACAAGGCATAGTATATACTCCTTATTAGATAAGGTATTTTTTCTTTAAGTGTTTTTGGGGTGTGTGTTGCTGTAAGATTTTATCGTCCTTTGCGGTCGTTGCCATCGTCTTCATCTTCATCGTCCTTAAGCGGTCGTTGCCATCGTCTTCATCTTCATCGTCCTTAAGCAGTCGTTGCCATCGTCATCATTTCTTGAACCTAATGATAAGATATATCTATATCTTTAAAAACCCTCCTAAAAGGTTCCGGACGGGCTCCACACAAGTGCCTGACCAACGCATCCCTTCTGACAAGCAGGATATCAACAATGGGGGGAGGACACTTATAATACGTATGTGGGTATGAAATGTATATACTATATTAAAACCCCCCAGTCCCAAAAAAATCAATGAACCCTTCACTACTTCAGCCTTCGAAGTTTTCATTTGAAACTCTTCTCCACTTCTGCCTTCAAATTTTCTCATTTGAATATTTGATGGACTAACCTGTGTCCAATTCCTGTTTATTTGGAACCCTTCTCCACTTCAGACCTTTAAAGTCCTCATTCTCGTCATCTACATTGATGTCTTCTTGACCTCAGACGGTGGAAGCAGTTTATAATGAAATGTGATGTAAATGTTTCACTTCTCGATTTGTATGTTGTGAAAAAAAAAACATCCGCACTCACATCTTTTACTCATTTGTCGGATTTCGTCTAAGATTACAGTTGGAATTACACATCATCCTCATTTGGAATGACGCCACCTGAAAGTGATCTGTCCTTTTCATCACTTTCTAAAATGAGTTCCTCCAAAAACCAAAATGCTAAAGTAGCAAATGCTCTGGAAGCATACCCCTATGCTCAGGAAGCATACCCCTATGCTCAGGAAGCATACCCTATGCTCTATAAGCATACCCTATGCTCTGGAAGCATATTTTAATTGAAAAAATGTATTAAAATATGATGCTATGAAAGCATACCCTATGCTCTATAAGCATACCCCTATGCTCAGGAAGCATACCCTATGCTCTATAAGCATACCCTATGCTCTTAAAGCATATCCATTAATGCTCTGGAAGCATACCCTATGCTCCGGAAGCATACCCCCGTATGCCTCACAATGGTTATGGAGAGAACCAGATGCAATCCCCTACATCGCACAAAAAACCCTCTCACTTCGTGTCCATCTTCACATCCTTGGACTTCCGCTTGATGCCAATGTGAATGTCAAGAAGTTGAATGACTGCGTCCTTGGAAACATCAGTATCCTCTTCCAAGGCATTCATTACTGCTTCCGCTGTCATATCGTTGCTCTTCTCAATGACTTGGTTCAAGTAATCACGAACTTGGATGATTTGACTCATCGTTTGAGTTCTGTCCATCAATCTCGGAATTTTGTATGCGAGATTGGCCTTGTCAGTCTTGACAAAGTTTTTCATCTCTTTGATGTCATCGATTTGAAGTTTGTCTATCATATCATCAAATGAGAGGTCATCCTTTTGATTGAAAATCTGCTTTGCGTCTTTGATTGCCCACGTGAAGATGTTGTCATTCTTGATGTCAATTATTTTCTTTTTCACCTTCAAGATGTTCCCCTTTTTCGTGGATGTAGAAGTCTTTGAAGAAGACGGCATATCCCAAAAGCGAAGTGAGCGCAAAAAACAAAGTGGGCACAAAAAACAAATTGAACCATAAATGGCTTAAAAACAATCATCTTCCAACAAGGTGCCTTGAAGTCTGACTGGCATCACCGAAAGTTTGAAAAGTATGACTGTCATCACTGAAAAAGTTGAAGTTGAAACAAATGCTTCAAAGTCTGACTGATTAAAATGACTTTCAACTCTCACAACTTCGAAGTTGAAAACATCTTGAAAAAATAAGCGTCGCAAAGTAGTCTCATTTTGGACATCGAAGGTCAAGGTTTCTGGAGTGGTAAAATGCCAACATCAGACGTTTGAGACGGCATACATCGCTACAGCATCATCAATTGAGCACTTCACCTCAACTTCTTTCAAAACAGCTGTCAAGTTTGAATATAAAAACATTTGAAGAAGGTATGGAATTTCACAAGGCTGCTCGCTCAAGATGCTTGAAATCTACTTCTCATCTTCCTCAACTTCCATCTCTTGCTCACTCTCATCTTCAGTGAATTCCTCAAGGTCTCGAGCCAACATCGCATCAACAGTCTCCTGCGTGATGGTGGTGGCGGTCTCGGAATCATCATCATCGGCTGGATGCCATTCAGTTTCTGGAGCATTCAACCTGACTGTGATGGTGTCTTGGTCTCCAATCTCAAGCTTCAAAAGGGTCTTTCGGGGAGCTTCTGTGATAATCTCCGTGCCGTGCAACAACTCAAGCTTCATTGACTTCACTCGGCTCATAGCCAAATGCTGGCCAATCATCAGCCTCAAAGTTCCCACCGTGGTGCTTCGAACTGTTGTCAAACGAAAAGGTGTCCCAGCAGTGTTCGGAACAAAGACGATGATCAAGGTGATGTTTTCGTTGCGCAACCTTGCGCCCTCGATCTTCTTCGCCTCATTCCTCTCCTTGGCTTTCGCTTTTGAGGCCTCTTGACGACCAGCTTTCGACAATTCTTTGTAGTACCCCTTGGCGTACTTAATGCTCTCTTGGTACTTCACGGATAAGGCTTGCATTCGCTGAATGAGATCACCCATTGTGTCTGTTGATGATCCTGCAATTTGTTCTTGGAATTGTGTGGAAATACCCAACTGAACCAGCTGCTCATCACTCATCTGACCTACTGGTTGAGGAGCAGGAGCAGGAGCAGCCTTTGGTTTCGCAACAGCCTTCGATTTGGCTGAGGCTTCATCCACAATAGGCTTACTCTGCTTTGGAGCCATTCCAAACAAGTGAGAACACCGGATGGGGAGATGAGCGAAACTCGAATCAAAATGCTTGAGAAAAAAAACATAAATCAAATAGTGAAATGTTGCCACGCTCTGATTGAAATCATCATCCAAAAGTCTGGCTTTTAAGACATCTTGGCAAATCACTGATTTTTTCTTGATTGAGTGTCCCGACGTATTTTGATGATGCTCTTCTTCAGGAAGCATCGGGGCAGACGGTTGCTAAAATATAATTATACCCCCTAAAACATTTAAAGACATATCCCCTTAATACATTAAGAATAAATATGGTAGAAGAACAACCTGAAATGAAACAATGCTCAAAATGTAAAGTGTTCCAACCAATGAGTAGATATGTGGAAGGTAGAACTCAATGTAATGTTTGTCTTGAAAACAAGCGTAGATATAGAGAAAAACATAGACAAGAGTTAAGAGACAAACAAAAAGAATATTATATTCAAAACAAAGAAGAAAGAGTAGAATACAACAAGGTGTATCGCCAACAGTATATAGAATGTAGCGCTTGTAAAGTAATGATAAAGAGATGTAAGAAATCCGAACACGAAAGAACTAAAACACACATACATAATCTTACTAACCCAAACAATCCTAAACTGACTTACAAACAAATTCACGAAAAGAAACAGCAAGAGAAGAAAGAAAATGAAATCAAAGATAGAATACGACACCAACAAACAATAGCATATCTTAATGATACTTTTCCAACCTTTCCAGAAGAACCATAACCATAATCATACCATACTCATAACCCATAAACTCTTACAATGTATAATCATACTATACTTACACCCTATAAACCCAAAACGAAGAACCCACCCAACAACCACCCCAATGAATGAAAAAATGAATGAGATGAAGAGATGAAGAAAGAGATGATTAATGAGATGAAAAAACAAATGAGGTGAGGATGAAAGTTTGTTAGGAGAGAAAATGAAAATGAAGAAGGTAGAGAAATGGGGTGAAGTGAAAAATGAATGAGGTGAGGTGGAAACTTTTTGATGGATGAAAAAATGAGAAAATGAATGAGATGACAATGAACCCACAACCCCAGCTAACCCTAGTCCCCCCCTTTTTACCATTTTTTGGGGGGTGGTACTGTACCCTTGGATTCCCATGACAGATCCTCCACACCCTAGTCTTCCAAAATCCTCCGAATACCTTGTGAGGAAGTGTTTGGGCCCCCTAAAGGCCTTGTCAGGAGGTGTTTGTGGGTCCAAACATCTACTCACAAGGTATTTGGAAGACTAGGGATTGACAGTTTTTGACTCCCATATTATCTCAGGTCGCAAGGTTTTCCCGAGAGCCACTTGAGGATGGAAAAAGTGTTTCTGGTCGCTGGAAGTGTTTCAAACCGCAGGGGGGATTTTGTTGGCGCGAAACGTTTTTCAGCCGTAAAAAGACAAGAGCATGGCATGCAATCGAGGGGAGTTTTTTGTTTGGTTCATTTGATTTTTCTTTAGTTTTTAGTTTTTTGTTGGGTTTCCCGCTTTTAGTTGGATGGTATTTTACCACAGAAGGTCAGTTGTTTGGGTTGAGTTCCATTGATATGAGAGATTGTCTTTGAGATGTTTTAAAGGAATGTCAAACATTTTGTGGTGTGGCATGGTATACTTTTCCCAGAAAATCCAAACATTGAAATCCCTTCGTCGACATGGATTTCATCACCCTCTGGTGGCCTCTAAGATAGCCATTGGCAAATCTATCCTTTTTAATTTAGGTGAAGCTATCTTGCATGATTGGTCATGACAATCCCACACCTGTTACGGAAAGGTGGTGGCAACTCAAAGATTTTTTTGGAATTTTCCCCCCGGATCCAGCCTAGCGTCGGAATGTAGGATAATATAGATGTAAATGGTCGACCATCCCCACTGAGTAGGACCGCCCAAGATGGCCGTGAAGCGCTCGTTCACTTGGTTACTTGCTGCTGCACCCAACGAGGGTCACATTTTGGGGTCACGGTCATTGAATCACATCATTTTTGGACAAGGCAGGGCCATCTTGAAAATCAGCTTTGGAAAAAGTTTTTTTTTTTCCATATGGCCATTGTCTAGACATCAGTATCAAAGTTCAGCCTCAAAAAGGTCTGGATAATTTAGGGGCATAAATTTCTGGAGGATTCAGGTAACCTATATTTCGGAATACCTCTGGTATACCCCCAAGCAGTAACAGTCATCATTTCATTGTTTGCAGGGAATCCCGGACTAAACCTTTATTTGCCGCTCTTACTCGGAGCGGGGGTATAGTTTCTTATGAGCCCCGTTCAACTGTGTAATTAGTATAATCGCCTATATACCTAAACAACTAGTTTTTTTCATTGTTCATGTTATTTTTGTCGGTTGGGAGTATGGTGTTTTACATGACCTGATTGTGACGTCACTGAAGCTTGGCGAACTGTGAAGTTTTACCAAGTACTGGGATGTCCTGCTGGTACTTCTTAAATGGATTATACTCTCCCTGAGACCAACGTAGCACCTGAAGATACGACTTCCCAAAAGGAGAATAGAATTTTCAGGGGCTATGTCCGTTTCAGGCAGGGTAACCTCCATATATAAGTAGGTTGGATACGTCCCGTAAATAGCTATAGTTACTAAGTTCCATGGACACCCTAAGTACGGACCTTTTTTTCGCTTCAAAGTACCTTCATTCGAAGTTTTGTTGAATCATTTTGATTTGTTCAGATATGATACTCCATACCATCCATGTATGGTATATTTACCTACATTTTCCATAAAAATCAACCAAATGTAGGTAAATATCCCATACATGGATCCTATGGGTACCAAACCATTTTGTTCCAACAGAAGGGTTTGGAGCATACCCCAAGTCCCCTTAGAGCGATAGTTTAAACATTGATTTGTTCCAAGAAATCTCCAACAGGACCCACTGAACGGACCCCGAACAAACCTGAGTATCTAATAGCTCTAGTAACTTCTTCAGGGGTCCGTCGGTAAGGTCCCATTCAATTTTTGATGGATTTGTGTTTCTTACGGCTCACTTTTGCCAACAATCGAGGCACAACAAGTCCAAGTCTTCCTTCCGATAATGAGTCTTCCGAAACTCCTCCATTTTGATCCATTTTGGGTACCTGAAATTCTTGGATGAACTGCTGAGGATGAGCTTCAAGCGCAGGACGACGCGTTTGTAAAAGGATGAAGTTGATGAAGTCTTGGAGGTTGGAAAAGGTGAAGGAAGAATGACTCTCAATTTAATAGATGCTAGGTGGTTTCACATATTTTTTTTAAGAAAATTCATCCCGACTTGGGGAAGGTTCGGGAAGATTCTCATTTTGACTAACATTTTTCATATAGGTTGAAACCACCAACATGGATGTTTCTGAGCAAATTATAGCGACAACCCCCCCAGGTTGGTAATTCCAAATGCTGGTCCGACGTGAGGGAATCTCCCCAGAATGCCCAAACAATTCAGGTTTATCAATTGTAGGACAAATTGCCCAGATGTTCGCAAGCCAGGTTGTTTTGTAAGGACTGGTTCTTTATACCTTTGCTTTCTCATGTTTTCTAAAATGCAGTTGATAGAAATGTTATAAAACGGGAGATGCAACAAACATGCAACCCTTCTTAACCCCAATAATGAAATGTGAGATAAACTATACATATTCATGGGTTGGCCCGGATTTTCTGAACCATCCAACAGTGTCGAACAGTCACTTTTTCATGTGTCCCTTGCATCGGAAGAAACGAAAGGAAAAGAAAAACAAATGTTTTAGGGGCCGTGACATCCATCTTTTGCACCAACAAAATATTGTGGGAATTTACCCCCCCCCTGAAAACTAACATGACAATGGACGATCCACCATTTGAAGATGTATTTCCTGTTGAAAATGGGAATTTTGTAATGTCATGTTAGTTTTCAGGGGTGTAACCGTGTAACCTCATGGGAACAAATATCATATATCTCACCAAACGGATTTTTACGGGTTCCATCATCGACTCAAAAAGAGCCGTTGTTTTTGGTAGGTTTTGCTGGGTGTGAGAGGTGAAAAGGTGGTTTCATTTGGGTGACTTTCTTGGACTACAACAACCAGGTGATTCCATTCGTGACCTGAAATTGGGATGGTGACAACCCAACGTTGATAAAGTTAGGTCACGGTGCTTGAATCACCTGCGTTTTATGTCTTGTTTTACAAGCCTAATGATGTTTGAATCCTTGTGGGAATTCCATGTTTTTGTTCGATGTTTTTTTGGGGCGAAAACGAAAACCTCCGCATTTTCATGCATGGAAATTTCCGAGTGAAAGGATCCTGATGTTGAAATTGTGGCATTTCTGGATGTCACTTGGGCGGAGTTGGGGCGCGGAGGTTCCTCATTGTGTGGCAGATACCCTGCTTGATCCTCACTGAATGGTAATGGGTTCTGGTTGGTTGTAACTCCCAAGAACTAATGTCCCGGAATTCCCGGTGAGTTTACCTTTCAGGACCCATTTTGGGGATCTGTTTTTTTTGGTTAAAAAAGTTGGTGCCATCTGCATAGAAAGGTGCTTTAGGGTGTATGATTTGGATTCACCCACTCTAGATGCAATCGCTCACTCGTGGCAAATGATTCAAAGGTCGAGTTCGGGATTCCGAAGGTCACCTCAAAAGGTAGATAGATAAAGTCATCCTGGTGGTGACGAGCCAACATCCCTGAAAGTTGGGGAATCATCTCAACAGGCAGCAGAAGTGTTTGGGAAACGTTACTAATTTAATTTGATAGACAAAATCCGTGTAATTATTGTGACATTTATATATATACTGGTGCTGGCAACTCAAATACTTCTTTGAAAATTTCACCCTGAACCTTGGGGAAATGATCCAATTTGACGAGCCTATTTTTCAAATGGGTGGTTCAAGCACCAACTAGGCTTGATATTTGTATCCTACAGATCCAGGAACTGAATGAATGATGATTCTTTTTAGATGCCAACCAAAAATGCTTCAGGTTCTATCGTGTGGGTTTTCTGGGATGTTTTTCTTAACAAAGGTGAAACTTGGTCACGTATGTAGTGGGTTTACCCGGACCTGAACCTGGCAAGTCGGGAGTACTTGGAGGATCATCCCAGGTTTGTTAAGTGGTTAATAACCCTGGTTAGTTTTCATCCCCTAAGGATCGGGCAACATTCCCCTTCCAAATGGCCGACCTTCATGGCTTATAAATGGGGGGTGATCCTAACTACTTACGTCCGTCCTGGGATGATCCTCCAAGATAGGGAGTCCTCACTTCCATGCCGGTACCCCACCCCTTCGAGGTTCGAATGCCTCACATGGATGGAGAAGAGACGGTGCGCGGAAGGGCTGGGCCGGGCTGTGGACCTTCCATGACCGACCAGTTTTGGTGGAAGATCATTACCCATACATAGGATTCCCATGTGAAAAAGGGTATTAATTTACCGTTTTACCTACATTGATCCCATAGATTTAAGCCATTCATGTAGGCAAATATACCATTTTCCATGGATCCGTCATGGATTATCTTGCAACATGTTTGCTGTTTCCCCAGATGCTCCCCGTGGGACTGGAAGTTCAGACCGACATTCGGCATAAAAAAGCTAGAAGAAAAAACACATGGTAAATTAATTCCCTAGGTGGTGGTTTCAAGCATTTCTGGAATTTTTACCCCGAAAATTGGGGAAGATGAACCCATTTTGACGAGCATATTTTTCAAAGGGGTGGCTCAACCACCTTCCATACTCTTGAGCATTTGGGATTCAAATTGCAGTCCAGATGGAAGATTTGTTTTTTTACGGAAGATTTTGTTTGTGCGTAAGGTCCGTCTTGAGGAATCATTTGAAAACAAAATTGGGTCCCGTATTTGTGGAAGATTTTCTGTTTAGGAACTTTTTTGCCAACGAAAAAGAACATGGACACCAAGATATAGTCTTTCAAATTGAGGGTTTTTGCTCTTTCATTTAAAAGATTTTCGCCATCAAAGATATTGAATGATGTCAAAGGATTGAAACTGTGATTTTTTGATCCCTTCCCATTGGGATTGTAATAGCAATCTGGTAGGTTGTGGTTCCAAATGCATCCCTGAAAATTAAGCTCTGGCAAACTGAAAGTCTTCAGAATTGGCAGAGTCGGAAATTGCTCTGTTTGAAGGGGCCATCCTTTTTAGGGTCCTGCTGTTAGTTCTGTTGATGGTTCAGAAATCCAGCGTTCACCAGTTGAGGTTGGTAGTTGAAATCCCATTATTTACAAGGTGTTTTTATACATCCAAAAGGTGGTTTTTCTCGCCGGATTTCGAACGAACCATCATCAGTAGTAGAGAATTCGATCTAGTTAAGTCGACTGTTAGTTTCAGGGAGTGGGGCCATTGGGGTCTTCGGAGGCTCCCTGACAGTTCTGAAGTTTCACCCGGTTGAGTTGAGAAAAAATGGTGTAAAAAAGACAAGTAAAAACCCACTTAAAGAAGTGAAACCTGTGGTCCCAGAAACAACACCCAAGTTTTGCATATAGACTTAAGGTGTTTCACACTTTTTTTGTAGGGGGGCTTGAACTGATTGTCATCCAACTATTGTTTTGGAATTCTGTCCCTGGAATGCTTATAAATGGTAAGTGGTACTTTTGGATGGTCTAGAAATTCGGCTTTTGGATGGTCTAGAAATTCGGCTTACCACCTCTTACATATGAAACCTGATGAAAGATGGGACAATTTCCATATGCAAGATTTCTTCCATCAACTGTTGTCAAGGAAATCTGCCACCTTTCCCCTCAAAATAACCACCCCCCCCCCCCGAAGAAATCAGGCTTACTAAGGGATTATTTACCTGCACCTGCTTGTCACTTACTTGTCCTTTAATTGGGCTGGCTATGAGGGCCTTAATTCTTTTGGGGTGCGGGATTCGGATTTGGTGCGGAGTAGTACGGGCCCTATAAATCCCGGTATACCCATTCGATAAGGCCATTTATAGGGCCCCCATAAGCCCCATTTATGCTTGCATGTCCCCAAGAAGTTAGGATCAATGGTTAGGATCAGTGGATTATATCCCCAATATACCCCATTTATACGTATGTAGTAACCCATTTACTGTACTAATCATTGATTCTCACTTCCGGGGAATATCTAAGAAACTCGTTTTTTTTTTTCGGGAAGCCGTTTTCTTGTAACGCCCAATCGTGACCTTCCAGGCGCGACAAATCCGATCCAGAGAGGCGGGGGAAAATTACAGAAAGCTGGTGATGGATGGACAGTTGAGGGAAGAGTTGATGTGGTGAGTTTGTTGGTTGTTTTATGGCTGGTCAACCTACCACCTCCCAACATTTCCCTTAATTATAGAAGGCCTTATTAAACCTCTATTTCTGGGGGGTACGTTAGAGGGGGGTAGGTTGACTACCCATGAGGGTGTCCTTCCCTTTTTTTGGAATCCTAGAGGTTTTTGATCGTTCATGAGATGTGCGCACTGTGCGATCGGGTCGATCAACTCCCATTCTTTCCATATAGTAGGGGATAAACTCATCAAACCAATAATAGGGGTTTATATACCCATTATAAGGATTCCCTATTATAGGTGGGATGACCATCCCCAAGAAGGAGTTTAGACCCTGGCACAGATAAATTCAATTAAGTGACCTGAGTAAGCCCCTATTTGGAGGTCACCAACAACCTTGAGTTCGGGTCGCGCAAACTCACCATCCCAAAAAGGTTACAAAGAATTGTCAGGGTACTACAGTCGATATCCTCGTGGTACTTAGTAAATGTATTATGAATCATCCCTATATAGGTAGGTCGTTTACGTCCCGTAAATAGGTGAAATAAACTTACTAACGTTCGTTACGATCACTTCCATGGGTCCACCGTAGGATTTGGATTTTTTTCATTGAGGCGTCCCCCCAAAAAGCCCATCAAGGGCGTTATGTACACGGATATTTTTTTACGTCTATTTCCAAAAAGGTGAAATACCCTCCAGTGAAACTACCCTCCAGTGAAACTAATATAGATAGGTTGGAAGATGGATGACCCTATTTTCAGGGGCTTTTGCTGTTAGTTTCAGGGAGGGTAATAGCAATTTTGGTCCTGAACATGCGCGATTTCACGGCCCCCAAAAAGGATACAAAAGGATCCTACTACCTCCCTTTCGTACAGGTTTCGAGCTCGCTAATTTGTTTCAGAAGAGTGTAACTCAAAAGAAAAGTACCTTACAATGTATAGGAAAATCATCCTGGTGGTTCAATTCGCGACCTTTTTGGGATGGTTGAGTGACCCTTGTAAGGGGTTAAGTGACCTCCAACCAGGGGATGTAAAGGTCACGGCGTGAATCACATGGTTCATGAAGTTTTTTTGGTCAGACATTTCCGGCTATAGAACTAGGATTGGCCTTGGATAGTTGGCCTTGGGGTTCCAGCCAGGCAGGCCATCCAACAGTAGGAATCCCTTAAAAAAGACCTTGGGATGCTATGATGATCTCCCCACTTCTTGGAGGATCATTCCAACAAGGTAAGTGGTTAATAATTCTGCTTAGTTTTCGTCCCATAAGGATCAGGTTCTTCCAGTTCCAAATGGCCTAAACAATGGTTTGTAAATAGGAGTGATCCTAACCCCTGGACCTGGGATGTTACTAACCAAGCAGGAGAACATTTTTAGACAATCCTTATGGATTTTTTCTCCAACGTATCCGTCAAGTCCTGAGATGATCCATCTTCAAGATGTTTTTCCATTCCAAATGGCTGCCTTTCATGATTTGTAAGCAAGGGGCACCACCTGGGATGTATATATATATATATATATATTCGATGTTTCCACAAAAATGGTGGGATCCCTTCAAATCATCCATTTTAATAGGGTTTTCCATTATAAACCATCCATATTGGGGTACCACTATTTTAGCAAGCCCCCATATATAAAACCTTGTATTAAGGATGGGATGATCCTCCAAGTCGGCTGGTGGCCCAGGCTCGGAAGCCACCCTTTTTGGTCTGTTGCTCTGCCAACGTGCAGTCGCTCCTGGCGAGCCCGCCGGACCGACTTCGCCGGTGGTTGAAAACGACGCGTGTTTTTTTTCGTGGGCACTTCAAGTACAGAGGATTGACAATTCCAGCAGTATCATATGGAATTTGGGGTCATGAAATTTTTCCCGTCAGTTTGGGTTTCCATCATTTTTACTTGATCCCAAATCCTATGGTCATTTTGGGAGGGATTTCCCCGAAATTAAAACCACTGTATGAAGTTGCGGGGGGGTTGGTGTCATACAATGACCCTATGATGGAGGGGGCCCCAGTTCGCCAACCGCAAGGACGATTTGTTCCACATGTTGATGCCGTTCCTTGGGCTTGCAAGAGCATGTATACGTATCCCCTGAAATTTAACGTGTACCCTCCCTGAAACTAAGAGCTTGCCCCTGAAAATGGACGGTTGGAGGATTACTTTCCTTTTGAGCATGGCCTATTGTCAGGGGCTATGTTAGTTGCTGGTACCGTCCCCGTGGCTCCAGTGTGTTTCACAGTCAGGATGACAGGACCACGGTGCCTACATGTGTGGGGTGGGATCGGGTGGGATGGTAACGTTCCTTGCACTTGCACACACACACACAAGTGAGATGCTACGCAACTAATGGGGTGGGGTGCAGGATGGCGCGTAGAGGATGAAGTCACGTTACTCATGCACAGAGGCGCGCATGACATGCACTTGATGTTTTTCAAATAGCCAACCCTTTCGTATTGTAATTCAAGAACATCACCATTCTCTGCAAGCCAGTTCTATGGATTTCTTCCCCCTCATTTGCTATACTCGTTGTTCGTACTACTCTAAAAGATTTGGATGAATTGCATTTCCTACCCTCCACTGACAGTCTCTAAGAGACTTTTCTAAACCAAACCCATGATTTCCAGACATTGCAAAACGGGTTTTGCAGATGCTGCAAGACTCGTGGAACCGATGCCTACGACGAACCCGACCATTTGCTGAAGCCATCTGTCTGTTTCAGAAATTGGTTAGCAGAGAGGAATGGTCCCGCATGACTTACATACAAGTGAGAGATCAAGCCGTGGCACCCGGAAAAAACGAAATTTCGATACAAAAAAAAATCCAAACTAAGGAAAATTAAAATACCATTATTTAAGGGGGGAGCCAGAAAAACCGGTGGGAAAATAAAACTCCGAGGCGGCACCGGTGAACAGAACGGCCCCCCAAGAAACATTGGAAACTTTGAAGTCTTTTTAGGGCGGGGTGTTGCAGAGGACAAACCGGGCACCCAGCCCCCAAGAAATTTTGACAAAAATGAAACCGCAGATTAAAGAAAATTATTTAACTATTATTTGGGGACGGGGACCCTTGAAACGGTGAAGCGCCGGAAAGGGCGGACACCAGCGCCGAATGGCGAACTTCCAGTGGGAAACTTCCAGTTTGACACTTTCAAGCTGGACACGCCCAGTTGGGCTTGACCTTGCCATGTTTAATTGCTAAGCTGGTAGGTGGGTTTGAAGATTGTATGTCACGTAGTTGTAGTGGATGCGCGGGCATGAGACTGGGAGTTGCATAATCAAGTTGCATTGCCGCAGCTTGTTTGGGTTCGCCACTCTCTGCTCTACCTCCCCTTCGCCAACCCCCTTCGGATCGTGATGTCCAAGTTCGCCCGAACCTCGGTGAGCAATGTCGACAAGGCTCCACCAAGCCAGTGGGGTCCTTGTATCGATCTTTGCTCGCGCGTCGTCGCCGGCTCGGAGGACCTTGGCACGGAGGCAGGGGAAGTCGATAGGTTTGTGGGCTGTAGAAGACATGTTTGTGACATGTTTGTTTGTGACATGTTTGTGACACCTCAATGTGATCTATGTCCTTTGCGCCCCCTTGCTCCAGGTGAAGTGCGAAGGTCCGTGCCGCGTACCGTTGGGGAAAGACAACGTGTACGCGGTCTGCACCTTTTGCGGCACGTTGCAACCGGGCGATCGCCGTTGGGAGGCTGGGTGCGGTCGATGTAGATTTGACATGTTTGATTGATTGTAAAGGTGTGATGTTGATAGGATGATTGAACGGGTAATATGTTGAACAATCGGGGTTGTAATTCTTCTCTTGTTACCGCCTGACCCGCTGCCAGGTCAATGAATGTGAGCCGTCGGGGACGCCCGTGTATGGCTGGAAACGGCCATCGCGGGCGAGAGTGGCGAAACCCGTCTCACCTTTACCCCCTCCAAAGGGTTGGGGTAAAATTAAGGAAGTGTTTAAAGCCTTTCGGGAGCGGGGCGTGGTCCCAAATTGGACCGCGCACCGAAGGGCGCAAATAATCAAAACGTACAAGCCATGGATGCACCTGCTCCAGATGCTTCGCACGCAGAGGTTACCTCAAGAAGCTTTTCCGGAGATCGTCACTTCTGGTCTTACTTCTAACACCGGTACTTGCAAACATACAGCTCTGTATGCCGATTGTGCATTGAGTTGGAAGAAAGCACGAGAATCTTGAGGTGCGCCCACAAAAATGTAACATGGATACCGAATGATACCCAAAATAGCGCCATGTTTGAAAAGAAATATATGAGACAGAAATGTGACTTTTGAAGGTGTTTTTTGCATTCTAAATTGTATATATTACATACTGCCCCGTCTAGTATCAAGGGACACTTGTACCCCTAACAATGCGCCCATTGTATTTATTGTGTTTTTTTCGGATTCTCGGAGATTATGACCCATCAATACACAGTATATAGGGCTTATATAGGGATTTCCCATAGGGGTACGTTGGTGTGGGTACATCCAACTATCCCCTGATAGTACGGAGTCTTAAAATACCCATGATTTTTGTCCGTTAATTCATGTGACTTGAATGTGGCGCTGGTATATTTGTACTAGGCCACCGGTTTGTTTGCTCTTCATTCCATGTCTAGGGATACGCCATTTATAGTCTACACACCTTAAGCGGGTTTCTCTTGTGAAACCATCACTTCACATGACTCACGTAAAAAAAGTGAAATATTCACCAAAGCACCCTTCGTGTTTTTTCACAATACCTTCTTGGTGACCTCTTAGTTTTTTTTTGAAGGTCAGATTTTTGCAACCAAATTTTGAAATTTATTTTTGTTTATTGCGTTCATTTTGAAAACAAAAACCCTTGTGTTGCGTCTTTTTTTTATGTAGCAAACAAAGTTGCTTGGTTTTTGTTCCCAAACATTGGCGTTTCGGTGGTGTCTTCTGGTTTACTACCCTTGTCTGGACGTCAAACCAAGGAAGAACTTCATGGATCATGAAGCGGTGGGGGCCTGTTTCGCCGCCGCCAAGAGTTCCTGGAGTTTGGAAACCAAGGGAGAGATGACATTTGGTTGGGATGAATACAGGGGACCGGAAACTACTTTGAGTTTTTTTTTTGGAAGTGGAGGTGGTAAGACGAGTGTGTGTGTGTGTGTTGCAGGGAACAAATTTTTGTCAGTTTTTTGATGTGGTGAGTTTGTTGGTTTTTGGTTTTATGGCTGGTCAACCTACCGCCCAACGTTTCACATAATTATAAGATTTTATTATACCCCTTGTCCCGGGGGGGGTACGTTAGAGGGTTGCAGGTTGACTACCCATGATGGTGTTCCATTTTTTTTTGTGGCGACCTGACTTACCAACCATTTCAGGCCCTTGGAGTTTCACCATTTTTACAAGCATTTACACCATTTTGCACCCCAGACATCAAAATAAAGATACCCCAAATTGCAGAGATTTGAAACATCACTTTTTGGGTATCCATATTAGATTTCTGGTGTGTACATATTTGTATGTACCTGGAACCGCTAAACAATGAGCTTTAAACGGATGTTTGGTGAAACAATTCTTTCCCAAGTAAAGATTTGGTTGATGATCCAGTTGAAACATTCATTGAAACATGCTTGCTTAGAGCTCCAGGCAAAGCATAATTCAGATATACGTGGGTTATATTGAGGGTAAAAATAAACATCCTGGGCGATTCCAACCATCAATTGATCAAGTTTGGGGTTCAGGGTATATATAAAGGATTAAATTACACTACCCACTTATCTGGCGATTATTTCATAAACCATGAACTTTCAGGATCCCCGGAACCTTAAAACAACCAAGGATTTCAATGGAAAGCGTATCCTAAACCCCGGGGCCCTTTTTGACCCCGTTTGCTCACATGTCCAACAACCTTTCTCCAAACGTTTAAACCATGACAGCAGCCTTGGGTCAGGTGGTACGGATGTGTCGAGTCCTCAAGTCTTCAGGTTTTTTTTTTTCAGGAAACGGTTTTGAGGCCCAAAGAACTCGGGAACG
Organism: Breviolum minutum Mf 1.05b.01; assembly: GCA_000507305.1. NCBI lineage: Eukaryota > Dinophyceae > Suessiales > Symbiodiniaceae > Breviolum > Breviolum minutum. The sequence continues at coordinate 26,522 of DF240820.1, forward strand.
GTACGGGAGAGGGAGGGGATGGTGAAGTAGATGAGGCACCTGGAACCCCAAGGCCAACCATTTAGATAATTCCCTAGACATCCAGAGCCACCTCCTGAGGTTCCGGTATTTGGGGACCACAAAAAACATGACCTAAACACCGAACCTGGTGGTATGACTGGATGTCTAGGGATTATGGAATGGTCATCAAACTGATAGTAGGGATTTATGTACCCATTATAAGGATTCCCTACTATTACAGTACCTTAAAAAGGTCGGATGACCCTGGCACATATGGTAATGTGACGATGGTAGTACTGGGGTATGACGATGGTATAACATGTATAACCCACAACAGGCCGGATCATCTTTCTGTTTATATGCCGATAAGGTGGGCCCCCGGATCGAGTTATAAATGGGGTTATTACCCCTCTAAATGACCCTATAACTGGGTAACTGGGGTTATAACTTATAACCCCTATAAGTGGAGTTATTTCACCCTACTTACAACTGGTAGGGGCCCACTTTGTATGGCTCAAAATGTTTTTTTTTCTCTCAAGAAAGACGCAACTAGACTGAGATACCCGGATCTTCAAGATGTGTAGAAAAAAATCCGCCTTTTTCTTTTTGGTTCGGGTTTTTTGGAGGCCAAGGTCAACACTCAGATTTTTACACACCTGGAATTTTGCGCAATGCCAAAGATGGTTCCCCCACACAACACAAAAATTCGAGGCAGCTTGCTGAATTGCTTGGACAAAAATTTAGATCCCCAACAAAAAAACAGGGACATTTCACAAGGTGGGCCCCCCCCAAAAACCGATCGTTCTCAAAGGTTTTGGGGCCCGAAATAACTCGGAAATTGATGGGGGGGTGAAATTATGCCAGTGTTACTCCATGAAATGTTCGGCCATTTATGGCTGTTTCCAAAAATAGGGGTACCCCAAAATGGATGATTTATAATGGAAATCCCGATTAAAATGGATGATTTGGGGGGAAAACCCACTATTTTCGGAAACACCCTTATAGAGGTTACGGTTATGAGTTATGGATCACTCCATTTAGGGCCACTGGTGATCCAGGGCACATCCCCCAGAAAGGTTGGATGCTAAACGAAAAAAACTATCCAACCAGGGTTCGGTCAGCAGAACTGCTAGGTTTAAAGAAAAGACATGTATCCATACATTTGGATGTCCCAGGAAGTTAGGATCAATGGTTAGGATCAGTGGGTTATAACCCTAGTATATCCCATTTCATAAGTAGGTGAAATAACCCATTGATCCTAACCATTGATCCTAACTTCCAACGGGACATCCAAACGTATGGATACCATCCCTGAAACTAACGGGGCTGGAAGATGAGTTTCCTTTTTGGCGAAGGCCTATTTTCAGGGGCTTTTGCTGCTAGTTTCAGGGAGGGTATACGTTTTCTATATGAGCAGTGAAAAAAAACCTTGGTTTTTGGGGGTGGATTTGTTGAAGAAATGAAATCCGACCCAACTATATGGAGGTTATGATAAACCAATATAAGGATTCCAGGATACCTATTAAACAACCAGTAAAGTGGAAAGTAGGAGTTTTTTTTTTCGTGGCTCATATGGTTCTGGATCTTACAATATTGGGTCAATGAACGATGAATGTTTTTGTTGGGTGCCGCAGAAAAAACACACGTTTGCATCCAACGTTCCGGATTACTACCCACCCTAAAGGCGACGGTAATTTTAGCGAACTGGCTATTAGTTGAAGGAAGTGCATTCACTTGGGCCACTTGGGGTTCACTCCCGACACAGTGAGAGCAACAGTCACCACCAGGATCATTCTAAACGTTTTTAGTAGGGAATCCGTACAAACCTTCACTTTCATCATCATCATCATCATCATCATCATCATCATCATCATCATCGTCATCGTCATCGTCATCGTCATCCAAAGCTCAGTGGAAGAGGGACCTTAAAACAAGGCAACCAAGAAGGGTTCAGGGGTGGTGGTTACTCAATCGCCAACCCTACACATACGTAAGCACCTGTGGGCATCAAGCCCGAAGATTCACAACAACTCTACTGTGACGGTGGGAAGTAGATCCAAATCATTCTTCCAAACCTGTAGCTGGTCGTTATAAATGGAGTGAAGTAGTAACCCCGGATTTCACATGTTTTTTTTCACCAATCCTTTTTTTGTACTTGGAACTGTTTGATTTTTGAGGTCGAGTATTGTCCCTGCCTCTTGGTGTGATGAAAAAAGATTCGCATCGATTCCGGGGACATGTTTTTTTTCTCGTGTTTATTGAACAAAAGAAATGGAAGGTGAAACATCATACAGCTTGGTTGGTGGAACCATTGAACAAAAACACGTGCACCAATTTTTTCGCCGTTGAAAACCACATGCCAAGTTGAACAAAAATCACATCGAATTGGGAAGCGTTTTTTTTTGGGTGGGTGATTTGCTTCAACATATACCCCCAAAACTTCTCCACACATCCCAAAGTGTTAGCGACTTTAAGGGCAAAATAGACGGCACCACAGATACCAAAAGGTAGGTGATCGTAAAGGGTCCAAAAATAAACCAATATGTAGGGACTGTGCCATAAGGGTCTGGGGTTTCTTGGAGAGATACGTGGTGAGATCTGTTTCAAATAACAATTCAGCTACAGAACCGTTCGGGCCGTTTCTTTTTTCCAAAAAAAAACGTCAGCAGTTTCAAAACAAGATGGTACCCTCCAGGGGATTAACATATCCCCCTGATAAGGCATATATGAAGATGATTTTCCTTTTCCCCAGGTGGGATATGTTAATTTCATGGAGGGTAATTCTTTCAGGGATTTCCGGAAAATCATTAAAAAATGCCAATGAAGTTTGGGACCCCGCGGCATTTTTTTTGGTCATTTTTTATAGGTGAAATCCTGATAAAAGAGGGATGCATTTTCATCCTTCAAAAGCCAACTTTGAAGACTAACAAAAGGTGAAATCTTGCTGAAGATAAAATGGTGGGATGATTTATGGATCTTCGGAATTTAGAGATATTTTGCGTTAGAGTCTGCAGAGAAGGTTGTCTTCTTAGTGATCCAAATACTCGCACGGCCTAGACCGAATACTACCCTCCTCCCTGGAACTGACAGGGCGAGGTTTTTTTTTGTCCAAATGAACTTCCTGGGTATATGGGTGTTTCCGTAAATGGTGGGTTTTCCCCAAATCATCCATTTTAATATGGTTTTCCATTATAAACCATCCATTTTGGGGTACCCCTAATTTTTGGAAACCCCCATATAAGTAACATATAGTAGCATAAGTTCAACACAAGGCCATACAAGGCCAATAAGCTGAGACCCAATATACCAAAGTGGTGCTACTGAAAAAACCTATTGGTTTTATCTATAGTTTTTTTCCCTTGGACCCCAAAACCATGAAAAATGAAGAAAAATAACTACCACCACCCCAAAAAAATATGGTTTATAACCCCTACACTTGAAGGTTTCCCGTGGGTTCCCATTGGTAACCAACCTTTGTCTGACTTTCCTTAAGGAGATTATTTTAGCAGACGACGAGATGATCTGTGCTTTCTGGCTCGCTTCAGGGAGATGGTTTTATGTAGGAAACATGTATTTTTATATGAAAACAGAATGGGGAATTGGCATTGGGGGGGTACCCTTAACTGACGGCAGTTGAAACGCTAGATGTCTCATGATGTCTCATTGTTTTTCACTACTTGCAGTGTTTGATCTATGGATAAGGATGAACGTGGTTGAACTATACCAGGTGATTCAAGCCGTGACCTTTTGATTCCCCTCAGTTGGAGGTGACCAACAACCTTTGAAAGGGTCACGCTTTCACCATACCAAAAAAGTCACAAAGAATTGCTAGATAGCTTGTGGTTTGAAACTTTTGCTCGTTGATATTTGGATCAGTTTGCCCCCATGTAAGGGGTAAGAATGACAAGAATCTGAAAGAAACCAGCACCGACCAGCTTTCTTCCTAGTGCCCCGAACTGATCACCTAAATGGAAGTCACTTTTCCTGAAAAGGTCACTTAACCCCTCCAAAAAGGGTCACTCGCAAGCACTTGGTAAACCAAAAGCGACTAAAAAAATGATCTGAACAATTTTGGTTGATGAATTTTTTGCCGTTTTGCTCTGATGAATGGGATCTTCCCGAGCTTAGTGGATATATTCACTAGTTTCATTGTTGATGGCCAAGAATCCAGCAGATGTAGTCTCATATAGTAGCAGCACGATATTATTGTAGAAAAACCACCCGTATTTTATCATTCCCAGCTTCTATTTTGTATGAAGTTGACATCATACCGTGACAAACATTCAAATGGAAGAAACCCCTGTCGTCTTGTCAAATCTTTGGTACTGTACTCCCTTGTAGTTTTTTCAGTTGTGTAACTCACGTCATATGAAAGTTTAACCTTCAGCCGGGGAACCTAAGTCTTGCCAAGTGATTCCCTGATCTTCCAGTTCACTATATATTTGGAACCAGGGGTCTAGTTACCTGATATATTGGCAACTGGGAGCTTGGTTCCAAATATATAGGGAACTGGAAGATCAGGGATTTATATAATTCATGTAATTCTATTGGAATGTATCACCACAATAATGCCATTGAAACAGCATCCAACGGTCCCTTTAGGCTATGGATAAGGAGGACTTGATGTTTCGGTACATTTACGGGAAAAGAACGTGTTCCAGACTCTTTTCACCGACCAGAAGCAGGATTCTGCGCCCAACGATCATTTGCCAACAAATTGGGGACATCGATCATTCAATATCTTCTCTTTGATTGGTTTGGTGTCAACGTTCTCAAAACCCGACAAAAAGGAAAACAACGAATCCTTCCTTCTACACTTCCGTCTTTGAACCAACAACAATAAGTGATGTGTTTTTGAAGAAGCAGGATTGCCATCAATTTTGGTAAGAAAAAAAAGGAGACCAAATTATCCCAAAAAAAACCCTCACCATCACCGACGTCATTTTTTTTTGGGCGCCCCTTGCCGTCCCAATTCCCCAGCCTTCCTTTTGTTTGGGGGACCCCGTTTCAAAAGGCCGGGCCTATTTGAAATGGGGCACCCAATTTTGTCTACGTAAATCCATACGATTGCGGTATGGCTATAGGAATTTCTATTCAGTGTATTCAAGAGGTGGACTCGGGGGGGGTTGATTTGTATATTTGCAATGCTTCTTAGAAACCTTTTGTATACCAATCCAGATAGGATTATCTTTGGAAGGCCCAGGAGGTACCCTTAGACTTTTTTAGTTTTGCAAAGAATGTATCATCATGTATCATCTGATTTGGTCAAAAGGTTCCAATGAAAGCTACGTCCCATGAAGTTTGACAGTGAAAATCCCTGAAAAATCTGATGGGACTGAAAGACAACAGCCTTTACGTCGTGATTTCATTCAGATATGTTTTTTTTTTCTCCTCTAAGTTTGTAATTTATATATATATATATATTTATACATACCATACAGTATCTCCCAAACATCATAAGGGATTAAATTCATTCAAAGGATGATTTGGGTATGTCCCCTTCCCAGGATTCCAGTGACAAACCAGGATTTTTCGAACCATTTTTAGGATCGGGAATCCCAACCTAAACCTTTATTTGCCACTGGAATCCTGGGAAGGGGCCACACGCAACGTATATCCATCATCCAAAAGGACTCCCATCATTTCTTCATACATGGTGGCATCACGACGGCCTCATGGGTGATTTGCGACAGCAATGATCAACAAAACAATCCCGGATTCATAAGGGGATCCTAGGAATCCAATTTCATGACTTGGTGCCATTTTGATTTCACATCCGCCTGGTGCCTCGCCAGACTCGCCAGGTGCCATGTCCTTGGCAGCCAACATCACCTTATTAGGCGCGAACATCGCTTCCCTTGCGACTGGGGCAAGCCCGGCTTCCGATGTAGCACGAACGGAACCCCAAAAAAAACCATGGGTTTTTTGGGGACAAAAGTGGAATGTGTTTATTTGTTGATGGAATGGTATTTGTTGACGGTATCTGTTGATGATGGTATTTGTTTTTGGTATCTGTTGATGGTATCCTAGGTGGTGGCAACTCATTTTTTTTTTTCACCCCGAACTTTGGGGAGATGATCCAATTTGACGAATATTTTTCAGATGGGTTGAAACCAACAACTAGTTTGCTGTTGATGGTATTTGTTGATGGTTCAGTTTAAAAGGAATGGTACCTGTTGATGGTTCAGAAATCCGGTGGAAACACCAGTTGAGGTTGGGAGAATAAACATGAATAAACTATTTTCCACAGGGTTTCCTACATCCTAGGTTTATGTATACCCTTCCTGAAACTAATATACTGCTGATGGATCAGATATTTGGCGTTCACCACCTGTGATGTACAAAGCCCGTCGCAAATAATGGGATATTTAGAATATCAACTGGTTAGCCGGATTTCTGGTTGCCACCAACAGTAGCGCCTGGAAATCGAGCGTTGGAACGCGATTGTTCCCTTTTGGTGCAATTTGAGCCTTTTTTTCAGGGGCGATGTTCGTTTCAGGGAGTGTAATACCCTGCAATTGCAAAAACTGCATGAAAAGTAGTAGCTCCCGGAAAACCAGCAGCCAAAGCCCAAATTGCCCCGAAAGGAAACTAGGCTTCTAAGCATCCATTTCCAGGTGCGAAAATGTTAGTTTCAGAGAGGGTACACTCCTGAAAAACTAACGGCCGGAGTCTAAAAATGATGGGCCTTGGAAGAGGAATTTCCTTTCTAATGGATTTTGTGAGTTTTGGTGTCCAGCCATTAGTTTTGGGGGGAGGGTATTATTATAGAACATATGGGTGTTTCCTTAAATGGCGGTACCCCAAACCATCCATTTTAATAGGGTTTTCCTTTATAAACCATCCATTTTGGGGTACCACCATTTTAGGAAACACCCATATAGAGCCATCCGATTCGGAATAGATGTTAACCCGTATATGAAATGTTCATGCTTGAAAAAAAGATCAATTTGGACCAGCCTCCCAAAATGAACACAGCAAAAATTCAGTTGCTGTAAAAGTGGACTTTTTAGAGATTCTGTAGCTCCCAATTTTGGGATTTCCCTCAAGACGTATGTCAACCCTCCGTATTTCATGTTTGAAGATTTTAGACGTCAAAAAAATGGTCGCATGTGACGAGTCCAATGTGATTGCTTCAAAGGACCTGGTTCTATAAGATGGGGAAATGGCAAAATATCTTCAACAGCTGCCGAAAGCGATGCAGTTCGTGGAAGTCCATCGATTCGTGAGGCAATTGGAAACTGGTGGTCGGCATGTTTCTACTCATGTTGCTGGCATTTGGCCAAGACGGCGACCACTTTGTAACTCCAACACACGAGACAAACGCGGATCCATCCACCGCAGATCCAAAACCTCCCGCGGCTGAGGAGTCTCCATGACTCCCGCGGCGTGCTTCGCCAGTTTTGAACCTCTTCAACTGACGGCCAAAGATGCTTCGCTCAGCGATGACAACCCAAGAGACTTGACTGGGTGGTTTCTCTTTGTAAAAGTTGTGAGATCATCCCAAGAGAACAAGTTGAGGTTGTCAGTTGGACTGCAAGGTTAGATACACCCCTTAAAAAACTGGCATGGAAGCTGAAACTGAGGATTTGGAAGATGTCGATGTATATAGTATTTTCATGTATTTTCCTTTTCAAAGGGGTGATTTTCCAGGTTTTATGTTAGTTTTGCATGCTGTACCCCCGTAAAGTTTTCAGATAGAATCCAAAAACATCCCCAAAACGATGGGTTTTGCTTGATTTGAATCTATTCTTCCAGCAACATCACCTCTTTTGTTGAAGGTGGTTCACCAAGGTTTTTGAGTGTTTTTCGCTCCTGTGATTATCCAAGCTTTTGGGGACGTTTTTCAGTGGATTTTGATTTCAGTGATCAGATCAAAATAAAGGGTGGTACTTGGAGGATCATCCCAGTTAGTAAGTGATTAATAACCATGGTTAGTGAGTCCCCTAAGTAGAGTTATTCCCCTTCCAAATGGCCTAAATGGCTTATAAATGGGGGTTACTAACTACTTACTAACTGGGATGATCCTCCAAGCAATGGATCACGGCGGCCGAGTTGCTTTCCCACTTGGCTAAAACTGACAAACAATCATAGCTAGCTGGTGGCAACTCAAAGATTTTTCAGTGTTCACCCCGAACCTTGGGGATGATTTCCAATTTGACGAGCATATTTTTCAAATGGGTTGAAACCACCAACTAGATAGAATTTTTCTGGTTCTGGTAGTGGGTGGTAGGGACTATCTCAGATATTGGGTTTTTTTGCTAGGTGACCCTCACACCAACAAGATTCTTGGCACATATCAGGGATCTTTAAACTACCAAATCACCTGTTTAGGGTGGGTATCAAACAATTTGCACATGTACGGTAAATTCGAGGGATTTCCCCGAAAAAAATATGCGTTGGATAGGGTAGCTGTCATATAATGACCCCTGTTATATCATAAAAGTGGGATGGCTATCAACCCTCAAGAGTAAAGCCCTTGTATTTTACCATATTTTCATGGTTGATGGTACCAAAAATCCCACCAGTCAGATATGGCATATGTCCAAAGCAGAATGTAAAAAACGGCAACAAAACCTGACCTTCCATGAAATCCTGGTGATCCTTGTAATGGCCTATTATAACCTCAACAAAACAACTGGATATAACTAGATAGATAGTTCCCCTAACTTAACGGCAAACAACCAGTTACATACCCTACAATGGTAGTTATATTCCCTATATACCTATATACATCCATATACCCCATATTATCCCAATTATATAAGTTGTTTATGGTGGGACCGCCTACTGGCCGGCGTGCAACAGGGCATGTATTTATGTTCAACTTCATGTTGAGGTGATTGGACACATTGGGTGTTGGGAGGTGGGGTGGGGCGGGGATGATAGCGTGGGTTCTACTTGGAAACATACTAGAGCTTATCTTCACTTCACGCATATCGCAATGTACCCCTCTCGGTTGTTGCTGCACATGAACGGTTTAACGACAACGTAGGTGATACGTTGTTGGTTTTGACCTTCACGCACATCAAAACGCACCGTACATATTTCTTTTCTGTGTGAAGAACACTTCCACTTGCGTCAGACGTGTTTTGTTTTGACTTAATTGTCCGTCGAATGCTTTCGTTGTTTTTCGGCTTGCAGGATGTCTTCTCTTACTGCCTCGCTTTGCTTAGCTTTTGTCTTGTTGCTTCGTTTAGGTGGTGTTCCTGGTCCTCTTTTTTCTTCGCCTGTTTTGTGTCAAGTTTGGAAATTAGACGGTTTTCTGTTAGATTCGTTTCAGGAGTTGTTTTCTCGTGCACTTTCTGCGGATCCCGATCTTGCTTTTGTTCTCGAAGTGTCGTTGCGTGATCGCAGTTTTGTCAAGTGGTCGGATCTTTGTTCACACTTGGAAGTTTTGAGGCAAAGGTGGCAACGTTTTTGTCGGAGTGGCAAGGCCACTCCTCTTCTATGGTCTTGTAGCCTTGTTTTGTTTGGTCGTGCGCTGCCACATTGCCACGCACGCCGTTTAATCTTTCCAGGCTTCCTGGCAGAGCGTTGACGCAGCTACTGCAAAAGTCAACAGCAGTGCCGAAGGCACAGCAAAAACAAGCGGCTGCCTTTTGGAGTCTTACCGAAGAGGCGGGGCCGGTCCTGGTATCTCACATCCGCTTGACGATGTTAAGTGATTTTTACATCCCAGTCTCTGCCCATGCAGGACCGCCGTCGCTTCGAAGCATCAACCTCCTACCTGAAGAACCTCATCGAGAGCGAACTCAGCAGTTATAAGAAAGGTGATTGGCTGAGCCTTGTTAGGATGAAGTCCTTGGATGAAGATGATCCTGACCTTCAGTTAAATCTTTTTAATGAACCCTTAATACGAGGAGTTCCTGAACAGAAGATGCACTTTACAATTGCATCGCATAAATCTTCTCAAAAGATTACACATACCTCTCGTCATCCATCAGTTGGATTGAAAAAAGTTGCGTTTTACGAGTTGCAAGCGTTGACCATTTCATCATCATCATCGTCATATTTCACCTAGAACCGATACACTGCATTCCATCAGCCACGGCAGGAGATGCTCTTCACCAAGTTCGTGATAAAGCGCTTGAGCACGATCACTTATCTTATCAAGATCGACGATCAATCGGTTTCTTTGGCTGAAGGGAGCGTGAAAGTTGTGAGGCTTTAGATTGCTCATTTCCTTGTGATGCATTAGATTGGTTGATCTTCAATACTTATTGTTTTATTTATGTTGCTGTTTCAGTGCTCAAAAACATTCCCAAAGATTTCATACCGCATTTTCATATCGCAATGTCCATGTTTCATATTCTATTTGAAGAGGGTGAGACGATTAACACCATCGCTGACGACATTATGAAGGGCTTCCCCAACATCGACTGCCAAATTACTGAATTGCTGGAGTTCTTTCGTAGCGATTTTTTGGTGCTTCCCAATGAGACTTTGTGGATGCCTTTCGATGAGAGGATTGAAAGCCATAGCAAAGTGTCGCTTTTGATTTACGACTTTGGAGTATATCAAAGGGCTATTGAACACTTTTCTGTGGACGCTTGGCAAAGTCGCGATGATTTGATCACCTTTGCTGATGAGAACGGAGGCGTCGCCCTTTCCATTTTTATCAAACTATTGTTGTTTATTGGCTTTCTTGATTGTTTATGTTTTTTTCTTGACGTGTCCTTGCAGGACGACTGTTCTGCCTTTCTTCCCAATCCGAAAGAGATCAGGCGTGAAGAAAGCTGGCACGCAACAGATTGACAGAATCTGGTTTCATGTGAAACGAGCTGTGCCAAGGAGTTTGAAGAACAGAGGGCCAGTAGGTTGTTGAACCAAGACCGCATCATGGATTATATATATATATGCGCCTGGTTATTCCGCCGAAGACGTCAGAAAGACATCTTCGAAAACTTGGGAAGACTATGTGCAAAAGTATGAAAAAAGAACGTTTCGCTGCTCCGCCGTGTTGAGAAAATAGCAATTTCATGAGGTAAAATCACTAAAATCCCTTTTTTCTGGCTAGGTTCTCAGTGTTTTCAGCCGCTTGAAATCAGCAGCATGACAATGAAACCACAAAAAATGTCTTTTTTTGCAAATGCATTGACATAGATTCCAAGTTGGTTTACAAAACTTCCACGGCAGCTACGGGGCGGTGCCACCTTGTTTATTCCCTACATGTTCCCTATATAAGTTGTTTATTCACTATATATTCCCTAAATGGGTCAACTGGTCATTGCTCAGTTCCGATCACAACTGTTCGCCCGTGGCAGGTTTGGAGGACCCGCAGACCGCAGAAGACACGGCGCGGTCGCCGAGCTTTTGTTTTTTGCCACATGGAAGCTGTTGGGGAAATTTAGCAAGTTGTATTTTTATTCATCTATAAAAATATCTTAATGTTTTCACATTATACACATATATCATGAATTGCACGATACTGTTGATGGAAGAAATCCTGCACCACGTGGGATTTTTAAAACCGTGTAAACAATGGGAAATTTACCATATCAACTGGTGCAGGATTTTTCCCATCAACAGTTTTCTTAAATACATATTATTTGTTTCTTACGATGCATTATGATAGACTGTTTGATATTATATCATATTATACTTTATTTCAGTGTATCATATTAAATGATATATTTTTATATCGTGTTTCCATATATACCGCGTTTTTTCAAAAAACACATGTTTCTGACGATATAGTTTCTTTTTAAAATATATATTTTATATATTTTTTCGTTTGTTTCATAATTATGTTTGAAACTTTTCTAAAATGTTGTGTACTATGTATCTTTACACCGTGGAAATTGTCTTTGAATATCTGTATTTTTATTTTTTACAATACATGAGTTCACGCGGTGTAACAAGTCAGCGTGCGCCTTCGAATTGGGATCTGACGTTGGGTTTTCGAAATCGAAGCGTTGAAGTCCAACTTTTCATTTGATTTTTGGGCAAGATTCGAAGTGAACATCTTTTTTGACTTGGAATCTATGACATATACGTATATATATATATACATTTATTTTTTTTAGATGTATACACCTCTTGGCAGGATTGCAGCATCTATACCTTTCGCCAAAATGTATCTAGGTGGTGGTTCAAACATTGTTTTTTTCAACCCAAACCTTGGGTAAATGGTCCAATTTGTCTATCAAATCGGTGTTGTGGCTGGACATCTGAGCCTTTTTCTTGGCCCCGAAGTTTCGTGCACGGGAATTATGACACTAAAATGGTTGGAAAAAATATAGTTTCGAATTTCAGAGTAAATCAAGGCACGGTTGGGTGTACCCCTGACCATGTACAGTGTACCCCTTATATTATATTTATATATATATATGTATATTTTTAGTGTTCGCTAGGAATTCTTGGGGATTATAACCCATAGATACCCACCACATAGGGCCTATATAGGGATTTCCCGTAGGTACGTTGGTAGGGGCACATCCAACTATCCCCTGAGTAAACGCACTATGGTCTTGGAGGTAACTACTCTTAATATCAGTGGGATTTTAAGGACCCCCAATTAATAGGACCCCTTTCCCATACTATTCCCACCCATAAGAATCCCTAAAGATATGGGTCCCATGGTATGGGAATAGTGTTGGAAGCCTACCATGAGAGGATCCCATTGTTGGGAGTCCCTGGAATCACCCTTGATAATATCTTGGGATGCGCCCCGCCCCAGCAACATCAAACTGAAGGAATGTAATATTTTTGGTGATGACTGTTACCGGGTGAGGTTTACACGTCCCAATGAATATCCACATTTGAACAACGTTCAAAATCTTTCCAAATTTTTTGACATCACAAAAAAACACGTTGGTTGATGACAGGAGCCTTACTATTGGCTTATCAAATCATCCCTATATAAACGGGTGCAGTAATATAAGCCGTTATATAAAGCAAAAAGCAAACAAACCAAGGTCAATTGAGCCATGAACAAAACCTTTACTTCCCATTATGCTGCTTGTTTGATATTGATGGTGTCAATGGTTTATTAAGTTTATTATGATCCCAACATAGCTGGGTAGTGCAAACCCCTCATGCCTATATACTATATACCCTCAACAACCAGTTTTTTTTTTTTTTTCGGTTGCATCCATGAATGTCGCGGCTCATGGACCGTATGGATCATCCATCATGGACCCAAGCCAAACCGTTATTCAGTATCGATGGGGGGAAATAAGCATCACCAGTGTAAAGGGACCTTTATTGGATTACCCTACCTAAACTAACAGTTCTTCAACAAAATGAAAGGATCGTCTCCCAACCACCATTTTTCAGGGACGGTTGCTAGTCTTTGTGGGGGAGTGTATATTCTCAATTATTTACGGCAGGGGGGTCATTGAATTAGCCATTTTGGGGGGATCGAAGAATGCAAATCTATGGTAATTTTGAAGAATTTCCCTATCAATAGGCTTGGTGGTGGCAACTCAAATACTGTATTTTTTATGTTCAACCCTATTTGGGGAAGATGAACCCCTTTTGACGAGCATATTTTTCAAATGGCTTGAAACCACCAACTAGCTTATAATAGTGCATGAAGTTTGGGTTGGTAATGACCCTTGTACGGTTACAGAGTTCGGGGCAGGACCCAAGGTAGTGAATATGATCCAATCAGTGATCTTAAAAACAAGGTTGCAGATTTGTCCCTACTATACATTTTTTGAAGCAAAACCACAGATGGTACCTAGTTATGGATCTAAATATCTGGGGTTAGTAGCCTATTTTTGGGGAATACGGACTATTTTCAGGGTAACATGTTCTTTTAACCAGGGTTTGGCTTAAAAATCAGGGTCAAACCTACAACTTTGTAAAGCAAAGTATGTATATTGGTCTTTGACGGCGGGAGATTTTTTTTTGTCAGAAACATTGGGATGAGGCGATTCGTCGATTTGTTGGGACCAAAGCCTTTGGACTGGAATTTGTGGCAAATGCTACTGGGATGTCCTGCCGGTACTTAGTAACTGGATCACAACCCCTATGTAAGTTATAAGTCCCCTAAATGGGGGTTCTAAGCCAACTTACTAATTAGTTACGATCACTTCCATGGGTCCAGCCGGAAGTAGTTTAATTTTAGGGGTCAAGTCTCGAAAAAAGTGATGGGTTTTTCAGACAATCATATTGAACATGAAGATGAACAGCAATCTCCCACCACTGGAGTGACTCCTGGTTCCCTTAATAGGTGGGATCGGTACCATATAATCCCCCAATTGGCAGTATATACCACTTATATACTACTTATAAACAGCTATTGATCCCAAACCTTTTATTTGTCAGTACATCCCTATGAAATCCTGGCTGGTTAATCAATCAATTCCTTGAAAGTTAGATGAAATAGTTTACCCAACAACAACAACAGGGTAGTTTTTCATCCCCTATTTTTCTGATACAAAAAAATCAAAAAAATGCCATCCCTGAAACTAACATAGCACCTGAAAATGGCTGATTGGAAGACTACTTTCCTTTTGGGAATGCCCCTTTTCAGGGGATATGTTAATTTCAGGGAGGGTAAACCTTTTATTTGTTCCCCCCCCAATAGAAAATCAGCTATCCAGGAGACCCTCGAAGAGCTTTTGCAGGGCGCGCAAGGACGTGAAGGTGGTTGGCTCATTGCGGTTTTTTTTCGGCAAGATAGAGATGTGATCTCATAATGGATTCATAAATCATTCAATGAGTTCTTACTTGGCCAATGGCTAACTGGGTGGTGGCAACTCAAATATTTTTTATTTTCATCCCTACTTGGGGAAATGATCCAATTTGAAACCACCAACCAGCTAAACTTTGAACTTTTTGGGATTACATATTTAGTAGGGAAGATCAAGTTTCAGGGTTCCAGGACGGCTAAGTGATGAGTTGTTTGGATCCTGGTAAACAAGGATTGTAGGCTTGATAGAATTAATCATCCTTCCTTCGAAAAATCTATACCATGTCATTCATGTGAAGTGTGCCAGGCAATGCTAGGTATTCATATACAAGGTAGGTTTAGGGTTGAAGAATTGATTCCTTTTCACCTGAACAAGAAATATGGAAAACTTCGGAAGGGAACAAATTTTATGGCTATCAATTACCTCCTCCAACGTATTCACCCCTGAAATAAGGACTTATTTTTTGGCATTGGTTTCCCGTAAAAAGGC
Organism: Breviolum minutum Mf 1.05b.01; assembly: GCA_000507305.1. Classification (NCBI taxonomy): domain Eukaryota; class Dinophyceae; order Suessiales; family Symbiodiniaceae; genus Breviolum; species Breviolum minutum. Next base: position 41,656 of record DF240820.1, read on the forward strand.
CGGCTATTAAACCCGGCTATTAACCTGAGGGGGTACGTGATCGTGGATGGGGGGGTGGTCGGTTATTGATTAGCCATTAAAACTGCACCAAAAGATGATCACAATTTCGGATCCTAGATTAGATGCTCAATGTTTCAAAAAATCTATTTACCGGACCCAAACTTAAACTGAGTAGTTTTGCAGGTAAATGATAGGTAAAATATACCTTGGATCTACCAAGGTAAGAGTGGCAAAATGAAGGTTTAGGTTGGAATCCCCGAGACTAAAATGTGATATTCCTGGTGATGACGATTGCATCCTGGGGCCCGGCGGGGTGGATCCAAGATATACCATACATTGAGTGTTTGGGAATGGATTTTTCTTGGATCATCACATAAAAACTACGAAACAGGAGTTTCATCACGTGGCGCTTTTTTTTTAGGAATCACCCATGGTTAGATGGAAATCATCCCAGCTGTATTGAATTCTTTATTGGATGTGAAATTTATCATCCTGTCGGACAGGTTGTGGTTTTGGGATCCCTTCAAGTTATGAAGGTATAATAATGAGCAAAGGCAAAGCAAACAAAAAAAAGAGGGGTGGCGGCGATATCATAACTAGGTGGTGGTTTCAAATATTTCTTTTTTTCACCTCTACCTGGGGAAATGATCCAGTTTGACTCATATTTTTCAGGTGGGTTGGTTCAACCACCAACTAGATAATCATAGATGTTTGCCAGTCTTGCTTTAGAGAAAGAAAAAGCATGTTTTTTTTTAAAGATATTTTTTGGCACCGTTTCAGAATACTACGGACTCCCTTGAACTAAGGCAGCACCTGAAAAATGGATGGTTGGAAGTTGATCTGTTCCTTTTGGGTTTCGGCCAACATTTCAGGGGCTTTTTGCTGTTAGTTTTTAGGGAAATGTCATCTCAAGTGGCTGAGTATAAAAATCCCTAAGGATCCAGATATGTCCTAAGAATCCGGGACTTCCCTCTATATATTCCTATGACCTGGAGATGGGTTTTTTTTGGACCATCAATCCTACTCGATCGGGAGGGGTCTGGGATTCTTAGGGAATGGGTGAGCTATGTCAGCTTCTTGTGGAGCTCTACAAGGTGGGCCCCTATCAGTTATAAATAGGGTTATAACCCCTATAAATGGCCTTGTAACTGGGTAACTGGGGTTATAACCATACTTATAGGAGTTACAACCCAAGTTATAACTGCTAGGGGCCCACCTTGTAGTGGTGAATCGATTTCTGTGTTTGAAACAAACTGGTGAGCCAGGTCCATTGATGGTGATGCTGGGGTCACTTGGTGAAACCAGTGGAACCGAAGAATCGATTTTTAAAGGGTGGAGGTGGGTTGAGGTTTGTGGGGATGGGATTGAGATGATGATGATGATGATGATGATGATGATGATGATGATGGTGGCTGTGGTAGCGGTGGTGACCATGGCGATGATGATCATTGTTCTGATTATGAAGATGGTCATGATGATGAGGATGATTTTTTTTTTTACACTGAGTATTATGACTATGAAGATGATTTTTGAGGTTTTGACTGGAAACACACCAAACACACTCCTTTTGGGATTCTTCAAAAATGACAAAACAAAATTTCAAAAAAAAGACTCTCAAAAAACTCTCAAAACTGATGCTCCACAGGACACAGCCCATCAGCCCCAAAAATACGTGCTTGCTGCATATAGGTCACACCGGAACTCAGGTTTACGGTTATATAGGTCACACGGTTCAACCGGCTTCTTTGGTTGAAGCACCAAACATCTTCAGAGAGCAAAACATGTCCATTCTCTGGGTGGTGGTTTCAAATATTTTTATTTTTGCCCCTATTTGGGGAAATGATCCAATTTGACTAATATTTTTCAAATGGGTTGCAACCACCAACTAGTTTTGTTTTTTTTTAGGATGATTTTTTTTTACGGATTCGATACCATGGGATGCATCACCATTCAACCACCATTTAAGGGAACATATGTTTTTGAAGTTTTTCCATCCGCATCCAACTTAACGCAAATCTAAGCCGCTTAGGTGGTATCATGAACTCTGGATACCACCCACAATATACAGCATTTACAACACATTGGCTATTTCAGTCAATCCAAGTAATACTTGGTGGTCCTTGGATGATCATCCCATCACTTGTATTGTGTTTTTTCGTTGCCATGGTTAGGTTTCGTCCCCTAACTGAACCAACGTTCCCCTTCCTTACATGGCCTTTTCATGACATGTAAAATGGGGGGCCCATCCTAACCACTGGATCAAGTCCTGGGAGCCCATCCTCCAAGTAGAGTCGTTCCGATTCGTCAAAGCACCACCCCGAGGAATCCGGAATGGATGGCGTGTATCCAGGCTTTAAGCCTCAGTAGAAAACCTTTCATTGCTTGGGAGCTTAGCTAACTGGGAGAGTCCTTCCGGCAAATTTTTTCGCAGGTTTTTTTTGGCACCGGAAAATTTATTTTGGGATTTTTGGGAGTCCTTCCAGAAGAAACATAACTTGGTGCTCACCCATATGGATCATCCCAAAGACTAGCCACTTTGTTTTGCTCGACTGGACTTCCAGGGGATGAATTGCAAATCCTAAAAGATGATGAACTCAGAGAAAAAGGACATGTATTTTCCTTTTTTTAATGATGGGGATTTGGGGCAATCCGTCATAGTTTTTGTTTAATTGTACATAGATGATTAGCTGGGTTTATTGAATGACAAGAGTGATCATTTAGTCCCCAAACAAGTTGCTCAATTATGCCAACTTTTGTTGGTGATACCTAGAAATGCGCAGTCTTGGATGATCATTTGGACAACTGAAGCCCCGTGGGTCTCAAACCTCGTAGTTCCGAAACCTGTAGCTTGTTTACAAACAAACATCAAATGAGCAATGAAAAAAACCTGGTTGTTTAAGGTATATACGGGATTATACTACCCAGTTATGTGGGATTATAATGAAGCGTTACATAGGATCCTATTAAACTACCAGGATTCAATGGAAAGTATCCGTGGGTCTTTTTCGGAAATGACCATAAGAAATCACCATTTTGGTACAAGGTGGGGCCCCCTACGATCCTTATAAATGGAGTTATAACCTTTATATAAATGGGTAACTGGGATTATGTCACCCCTATCAGTGGAGTTAATGCCACCCCATTCTATAAGAATCGTTTTTAGGGGGACCCACCTTGATCCGGAATTTTGGGATCGGTCACTTCCCACTGCCAACGACTCAGAGCCGGGTCCGGAGGTCTCCTTGGAACTTCGTAAAAGGTGTAAGTCGCTGGGTTATACGCATATATATATACACCCAGTAATACACAAAACAAAGGATCCATTCCATGTATATGGTATATTTATCCTACATTTTACCAATCATTCACAAGAAGATCAACCAAATGTAGGTGAATATATACCATACATGGATTCTTAAAAAAAAAACGTATCAATCAATTATATCCACATTATGGATATCAATTTGGACTTATTAAATGTCACTTTTATTGCCCACCCCGCATTGTTTCTTTAAGAAATTTCCCAATGTCCACCTTTTTGGCGTCGTGGAACATCGTTGAAGCAGAGGTGGATTCATCTGTGGATAGCGGAGGCGTTGGTTGTCACTTTGTTTTGCAGAGCCAGACGTCTGGGAGCCAAAAAAACGTTTATCAACGAATCCTTTCACGCTCACGCGCGGCAACGCCACGCACAAAAAGGGGTAAATAAAGGGGTGAGATATCTTGGAGGGATGGATTTTTCCCAGGATGGACTTGGATAGCGTGGTTTTAATAACGATGGCTAATAAATAAGTCCCCTAAGGATCGGGTTGTGGGATGTTGCCTTTTTATGGCTTATACATCGGGGTAAAAAAAAGCACTTACTGTAACTCGGGTGTTCCTCGAAGTAGGGGTCCACCCAACCATTTCCATTCGGTTTTTTATTAACCCTGGACCTATGTGCAGCTAAGAAAACCAACTCATCTGACCACGGTGACATGCCGAAGATACGAAGAGTCGCGAGAGATTCTGGGCACCCAGCGGGGGAGGTTTGAGTCAAGCCGCTGTGGGGAAGGGTTTTTGAAAACCCCATTTCTTTGGCCCATGATATCTACACTCCCTGAAACTAACATAGCCTCTACAAATGGATGGTTGGAATACAATTTTCCTATTGGGGAGCCCTATTTTCGGGGGCTATGTTAGTTTCAGGGAGGGTAGGTGGCAACTCAAAAATATTTGTTATTTTCCCCCCTTCTTCATGCGGAAGATGAACCCATTCTGACTTCCGCATATTTTTCAAATGGGTTGGGAAAAAACCACCAACTAGTAATGTGGATTCTTGTCATTGAAGCCTGGGATGACCACTCGCCAAAAAACTGTGACTTTTGACCCCAATGATTTTTTTTTGTTTTTTGGAAACTACTCTTCAGGTCTGAAGAAATCCAAGCAGCTGTGGCGCAATGCGGCACCTGGTGGTGACTTGGGAGCATCTAACGGAGCATCTAACCGGGTTTCTCTCGCAAACCAATAGCAGGGTTTTTTGAGCCTGGTGTATATAATAAATTGATGCAGATCAGTCAACCTTCTCCAACAAGAAACATAGGGCTTCCATTTTTCAAGCTTCCATGACACCTTCGGGGGTTAAACAAATTCTTGCCATCCCCCGACCCTTTCGCCCATACCTTATTCTTTGTTTCTTTTGTTGGGGATGAATGACACACATCCAACATCCAGAAAAAAATGGTCCATCCCCCAACCCATTTTCGGATTTTTACTGGCCCCCCCAACATCCAAATTGACACGTTTGGTCGAACCCTTCAATTTTGCCTTGAAAAGTCGGCAGCGAGTCAGCGAGGCAGAATGGTTGTCCATGACGACAGGCGCACAACATCCGATCCCAAAAGCTCCCTACTGGAGAGAACTGGGTGTTTCTAACAGGTTTCTTGATACCCTCCAGTAATCTAACATAGCAATGGAAAATCTCCATTTTCAATAGGAAATGCATCTTCAAAGGGTCCATTTTCCATTGCTATGTTAGATTACCGGAGGGTAGAAATTGATTGATCGAATTCCCGGTTTCGTGTCCCGGATGCTCCAGAATATAAACCTATAGTACATGAAGGGCTCAAATTTATGGTTTAAATGTAGGTAAATATTCGGAATACATGGAGCATCTGAGTGTTGGCTTAAAATGATGATTGGTGAAGTTGTTGATTGCTGGTTGTTCTGAACCTTTCTTTTTGAAAAAATATAGCGATTTCTCACCACTCAGGCTAGTCAACTTAGTCAATGATGCTATTCCAAATGAGCAATGCAAAGAACACTGGTTGTTGAGGGTATATAGGGGATTATACTACCCAGCTATATAACGATTATAATAAACCATATAAGCCATTATAAGGGTCCCTCTTAACCAACCAGTATAATGGAAAGTACCAGTTTGTTTTTTTTTCGTGGCTCAAACGTTTTTCCAAAGTTTAAGGAGGACATAGAATGGCCAAACCCTGTTCTCAGCTGCGCATAGACATGGTTATAGGGTTACCCAACCATTTCCCATATGAAAGGTTGTACCCCTATGACCCTGTCTATGTGCAGCTAAGCGTTTAAGTGGATGGAAATTATGTTAGGACAAGTGATGTTTTTTTTCGTTGTCTTTGTTTCGCCGATGCAAAAGAGTTGGTTCATCCCCAGGTGCAGGAGTTAGGAACCACAAAAAGGCCATGTAAGGAAGGGGAACTTTGCCCTAATGGGACGAAAACTAACCATAGTTATTAATCACTTACAAGTGCTGGGATGATCCCCCCCCAAGTGGTGGTGACCGTTACTGACTCTTGAAAGATTCCAAGTTGAAGTGCGTTTTTATTGCTTTTGGCAACATCTCATGAAAGATTTTGCGCTACTGTTGATGGAAGAAATCCTGCACCACTTGTGATGTATGAACCCTATAAATAATGGGCTATTTATCATATCAACTGGTGCAGGATTTCTTCCATCAAGAGTATTAAACAGTTTGGTTTCTTTGGTGCAATGTTGGTACTTATATAGTTGTGTCAAATGCCACCATGTCACAGGTCATGGGCCTTTTTGCTTTTGGCTGAGGGGTGCCACTCCAAACATAATGATGAATGAACGATGTTTCTTACATAGTCGACATCATATTCGACTGTGTTTCGACTTTATGGGAGTCCCAAAACAGACCTGCCACTACTAGGCTCCCATTTTGTGGCTCCCTTTGTTTCCCTCATTGTGACCTATTCTCCGACCCTTGCAGGGGCCTTAAGTCTATGACACACCAGTGACGCGAAAACGCGTAAAAGCGCTGTGTTTATTGCAACGGAAGAAGCCATGGCCAAAAAATCGTTGGTGAAAGCGAGCGAATTAGTGGAGCATGTGATTTTTGTGTAGTCTACACACACACACATATATATATATATATTTATATATATATATACCTGAATCCAACCAGTCGGGTGTGAAATTTCTGCCCCTTAGTCTTAACCACCCAAAAAAGGCCTGGGGACGGAAGTGAAAAACCCTTGGAGGGTCCTGGTATTATAATATATATATATACATAATTACATATAAATATCTATGTCTAGATGAGAGATGATTCAAATCCAGTTGGTGAATCGACAATCTCTACATATAGTTAAATTACCATAACATTTACAATTGGATCAGATTTTGATTGTTCTTGTCCCGCATTTTGGTTGTGTCGCGAAAAAACTGTTTGGAGGAAACACAATAGCTGACCTACACCAGGAACTATTTGATTGCATATATTTTGATTATATTGGTATCTGGAGTTATAACCCTACTTATAACTGGTATGGGCCCACTTTGTACAGTAATAACTCTTTGATTATTGGTTTAGATTTGTTATATATGTATTACATTTGGGTGATAAAATCGGATGGCAATTTCCCTTATGGATGATTCTGGTTCTTGTAAAGGGTGGGAAGGACTATACAACCCCCTAGAAGGCAATATATATCGGTATATAAGTGGGATATACTGCCAATTGGGTGATTATATACCAGCGACCCCACCCTTCACAAGAACCAGAATAATCCTATGACTTTCTGGGTGGTGGCAACTCAAATATGTTTTTTCATTTTCACCCCGAACCTTGGGGGAGATGAACCCATTTTGACGAGCATTTTTTTTCAAAGGGGTTGGGACAAAACCACCAACTAGCTAAAATTGGACCTTAAAAATGATATGGGTGAACTATATTCCAAGAAATCTCCAACAGGACCCACTGAACGGACCCCTAAACCTGAGTATCTAATAGCTCGATCGCAACTTACAAAGGTAGGTCCGTTGGTAAGGTTCCATTTAATTTTTGATAGATACCCATAGGATCCATGTATGGTATATTTACCTACATTTACCATAAATATCAACCAAATGTAGGTAAATATACCATACATGGATCCTATTGGATATATACTACCTATACAAGAAATCGAAAAAGACCACTTCCAAGAAATTCAAAAAAACGCTTCCAAGACATCACCGTGGTAAAACTTCCAAGACATCACCGCCTTTAACGTTGAACTTCCAAACAGCTCGTCGAGTCGACTGACTGGATCCAACGTGGAATTTTTTGTTCATCAATTTCCAAAGCTAAAGTCCTAAAAATCACTTGGGTGAAAGTTTTGTGTATGTTCATGTGGTTAAGATCCTTTCTATCATCACTATATACCCTCCAGGGGATTAACATATCCCACCTCGGGAAGTTCGGAAAATCATCGACTCAAAATGGCATTTTTGGGGGATATGTTAGTTCCCGCCTGGAGGGTAAAACATTATAAACACTTAAATTAAGTCACCATTTTGAAAACAAGTCCTCACAGGACTCATGTAGGAAAATATGTTCATAGAAGGGGCATATGGCATATGGCGAAGCAATGTCCTATGAAAGGGGAGATCCTTTCGCAACAAAAATCATGTTGTGCTCAATGGGTAAGCCGATTCGAAAGATCCCTATCAACCAACAAGCATCCCTACTGTTGATGGCAACCAGAAATCCGGCGAGAAAACCACCTTTTGGATGAAAAAAAAGCACCTATTTGTAGATACATAGTGGGATGTCAACTACCAACCTCAACTGGTGTTTCCGCCGGATTTCTGAACCATCAACAGTATCAACCAACAACAAAAAAAACATCAAGGAATTTCAATGCTGTTCATCTGAAGCAAGAGATTCTTTCAAACTTTCAAACTTGTTTTTGACACTCACATTTGGCCATACAAAAAAAAAGTGCTGATTTGCACTTTAAACGCCCCAAGTGTTTCAACAAGCATCTTGTGGTCAATGGGGGCACTTTTTGCCTGCAAGTGATTGTGATGGCGATGAATGGAGCTTGGAATCATGTAGTAGGTACCATACCAAACTTACGGAACTTACGCTACTTACTTGAAGCAAAAGTGAATGTCCGGTCGGCATCACTGAGGATTGCAATCAGTTTTTCAGATGTGTTTAGGAAGCCGGTAGCTACCAACGTTTGTATGTAGGACAAAATGGATAAAAATGGAACATCCTAGGTTTCCAACTGGGTGTTTCCAAAAATAGTGGTACCCCCAAATCATCCCATTTTGATAGGGTTTTCCATTATAAACCATCCATTTTTGGGGTACCCCTATTTTTGTAAACACTCAAATAGCATTCCCCTGTTCAAGATCCATTGTTCATTCCTATATGCCGAGAGTACCGGAGGGTGCTGTCCTGCGAAAAAAGGCATTGAAGAATTTCTCTAAATGTTGTGGATCCATTGTTGGATGACAGATTGCATGGCGGTGCTTTTTTTCCTTTTTAGATCCTTTAAGACTCAGCCAAGCATGCTGACCTTTAAACGTTGCGGGCTTACATATTTATTTATTGATTGATGTACTACTTACTTATTTATTTATTATTTCATTATTTATTTATCAATTTATTTAGTTATGCGAATACTTATCAGTACAACAAACAAGGTTTGAACTTTGATTTCATGGTCCCAAATGGCGGTCCTTAAGTATAGATGTTTCAGATATCCGATGGACCATACAGATTCACCAGCTGAGGGCTGCAGATTTTATCGCACATCATTTTTTCCCTACGGCTCATAGATCTGAGGATTTCGTCCATCGACAGTATGGTAAATGAATTCCCAGACGCCTCAAATGGCCAAACATCAAACAAATGCCCGGTAAATCCTTCAACAAAAACCTAGAGCTATGAATTTTCACAGAGGGATTGTATGTACATACTCTCTCTTCTATCTTTTTCACAAAGATATTGAATTTATACATGCTATTTTCATGGCTTAGCCCAGTATAACTTCAGTTCAGCTCGTTTCAGTCCGATGTCTCCATTCGTCGGGTCCAAGAAGATGCCACGCCGCTGGGGATAGTCAGTTTGGACGTCCAAGCAGTAATTTGAAGTAGCTCCGAACTGGGGGTTGCCCTGGTTCTTAACCACTTACTAACTAGGATGATCCTTCAAGTACCAAATTGAGGAGCTTTTTTTGAAGCATCAACAGTACCATCGACAGTACCACCTATCTGGTGATGCAGGTACTTGGGGAAATGATCCAATTTGACCAATATTTTTTCAAAATGGGTTGGAACCACCACCATCAAGTAACCATGGGGTTCAAACACCATAAATCACCATTTGGGACATATAGTTCCTATTTAAATCACCATTAAAATCAGCATTTTCGAACCTTTTTTTTACCCTCCTTAAGGGTGTTTCCCCTTAACATATCCCCTTAACATACCCAACAAACCAACGAAATTCCGTTCAGGTTTTTGTTGGGGCAGTTTTCGGGGTTCTTAGAAGTGACCGCAGTGACTTATGGGAAGACTCTTTGGATGTTTTTGACGAAAACCCAAGGGGAAAAAACAACATTATCCATGAACAGCAGGGCAAACTGGAAGATTCAGTTGTATATAAATATATATATATATATCATATATAGCTACATAGATTCCCAAGCATTTTTTTTGGAAGAAAACAGCCAGATTGATTGTTTTGAGTGTTTCAAGAGTCCAAGTGATTTTTCCCAAGCACAACTGGCATTGGTTTCAGTGGGATGTCTGGTCACACGACAAGCGACTCAAAGCAACTGGAAGCGGAAGTGATGGCGGAAGTGAAGCCTTAAAGCAACACATACGTTTTTCAAGAACATGAGTTTCTTTTCTCTTGTCACGTGTTTTCACTGCTTGTTGTTGTTGTTGTTGTTGTGGTTGTTGTTGTGGTTGTTGTTGTTGTTGCTGCTGTTGTTGTTGTTGTTGTTGCTGCTGTTGTTGTTGTTGTTGTTGTTGTTGTTGTTGTTGTTGTTGTTGTTGTTGTTGTTGTTATGGTGGTGCAACGGTTCCAGCTTCACCCTCCCCCCAAAAGGCTGGCTATATTCAGTCACCACCAGCCAATCACGACCTCAAAGGTTTAACTTCTGCACCTGTCTGCTTAGGTGCTCCACATAAAAACTGGGGAAACCTTTGCTGGGGGTTGTTTAGCTATATAGATTTCTCTGAAATCCATTGAAAAAGATACACCAAAAACAAAAAACAAATGAAACAGCCGTTGCTGTGAATTTCCATCAACTTGAAACCCCTAAAACCACCTACAGTTGAGTTGCCTTAAAAAATGGTACACTAGGTTTTCCAGGTGTTTTTTTTTCTCCTGGAGGATTCGGAAAATCATGACCAGTCGGGGAGACGTTTTTCATCAGGTCCCAGCTAGACACTGGACCAGGGTCATAAACTTTCCTAGGTGGTGGTTTCAAACATTTTAATATGTTTGCTCCTATTTGGGGATGATTCCCATTTTGACGAGCATATTTTTCAAAGGGGTTGAAACCACCAACTAGTTTCCTTTTGAGCAATTGTAGAAGTGTAGTCCTTCCTGATTTTCAGGTATACTAGTTGTTTATGTTGAGTTAAAATAATTTTGGCTCTTCTTTCGGTACAACAAATTCAGTTACCCTCCCGGGAACTAGCATATCCCCAACCAAGGCACTTTTGAAGATGATTTTCCTTTTCCCGAGGTAGGATATGTTGGTTCCCTGGAGGGTATTCACACCTTTTGTTGGGTTCCTTTTGTTTGACAGAATTTGCAAAAGCTGAGACCGCACGGTGTTTTTTTTTCTTTCCGGGACGAAATTCAATAGTGTCAAGTTGCTCAAAAAAAACAACAACAAATTCAACATGTCACATACCATTTCAAACTGGATAGGATGTTCTCCCAACCACCAATTTTCCGGGCTTTCCACTCGCTGTTAGTTTTAGAGAGTGTATCTTCCCACCCTAAGAATCCTGAACCCTCCTATGGAAACACCAGACCATCCGTTCATGACACCTGTCTTGGGCCTCAAAACAGGTGGCAACTTGACACCTCATGACATCCCAAGGATTCTTAGGGCAGAAGTTTCTCAATTCGCTGATGATGTGATTTTAAAGTGTTGCTGAAAAGGATGCATTTCCGCTCGCGTTTCGCTCCACTGTACCGAAAACGGTTGAGAAGTTGATGTGATCAAAATCCCTCCTCAAGTCTCACCGTGGTGAGTTTTTTCTCTTTGACAACAAAAACACTATTTGCGCAGGTGCCCAAAGCCAAAAAGAATTGCAGTTGAATTGGGGTTTTCAACGTTTTTGGATGAATTGTATTTTTTTGCCTAAAAAGTTGGGTGGATTGGTGGTTGAAATGGTAGGTGTCTTCTTCTGTACCTGGAGAAGAGGTTGGAACTTAGAGATTGCAGCCGTTCTTTTGGTGTGATTTCTGCATTTTCTGCCTATGTTCCCGAAAACATCCAAACACCTCCCTAGAATAGGATTGAGGATTCCAATCCCATCCCCAGAATAGGAATACAGGGAAAATCCATGAAAAATCCCTTTCTTTTATATATTTATATCTGGATCCTTACGGGTTCTTCCCTCAAAAACAAGTCATGGCAAGAGATTACATCACCCGAACATTTGAGGTACCTGAAAAATGGAGGTACAAAAACCCGATGCAAGCTGTATGGATACTAGGGTGTCCATGGAAGTGATCGTAACTAGTTACAGTAGTAAGTTGGTTTAGTTCACCCATTTAGGGGACGAAAATAACCTACTTATATATGGGGTTATAACCCCAGGATGTACTCTTTAATCTGTCAATCCTCCAAATTTGAAACTTGTGGAGATGCAACATCCTCTAAGAAGTGCTGATTGAAGCATGTTGTGAGCAGCTTGTGCATAGTGGGTGTGGATGTTTGTGAAAGAACCGGAATGTGAGATTGATTCTGATTTCTTGAACTGCCACATATTTGCTTGTCAGGATGTATTCTTTAATCTGTCAATCCTCCGAAGGTTATCGCATGACTTGTGGAGATGCAACATCCTCTAAGAAGTGCTGATTTGAGCATGTTGTGAGCAGCTTGTGCATGGTGGGTGGGGATGCTTCTGAAAGAACGGGAATGTTAGATTGATTATGATTTGTTGAACTGCCACATATTTGCTTGTCAGGATGTATTCTTTAATCTGTCAATCCTCCGAATGTTATCGCATGACTTGTGGAGATGCAACATCCTCTAAGAAGTGCTGATTTGAGCATGTTGTGAGCAGCTTGTGCATGGTGGGTGGGGATGCTTCTGAAAGAACGGGAATGTTAGATTGATTATGATTTGTTGAACTGCCACATATTTGCTTGTCAGGATGTATTCTTCAATCTGTCAATCCTCCGAATTTGAAACTTGTGGAGATGCAACATCCTCTAAGAAGTGCTGATTCGAGCATGTTGTGAGCAGCTTGTGCATAGTTGTTGTGGATGTTTGTGAAAGAACGGGAATGCTAGAGTGCTTGAACTACTACATTTTTGCTTGTCAGGATGTATTCTTTAATCTGTCAATCCTCCGAATATTATCGCATGACTTGTGGAGATGCAACATCCTCTAAGAAGTGCTGATTTGAACATGTTGTGAGCAGCTTGTGCATAGTGGGTGGGGATGTTTGTGAAAGAACAGGAATGTTACAGTAGATTGTTTGAACTGCTACATATTTGCTTGTTAGTTTGGGTTCTTTCATCTGTCAAGCCTCCGAATTGGAAACTTGTGTAGATGCACAGTTGGGAAAACATCCCGCTGCAAAATGCCAGACGAACAGAGGGGTGACAATTCAGAAAGGGTTACACTCCCTAAAACTAACATGACAATGGAAAATGGATCCGGATTGAAGATGTAGTTCCTATTGAACATGGGGATCTTCCAGCAATCGCCATGTCAGTTTACTGGAGGGTTACCTCCCCTGAACATTTTTCACATAATGGTATGCTGAGAAATGATGGGACTTTGAAGATGTTGGATGGAAAAAAATTGTTCATGGATTCTACTGGGATGTTCAGGATACTTAGTAACTGATTATATGTAGGTTTATAACCCTAGTTAGGGGACATATAACCCACTTATAGAGGTTGTAACCCTGGTTACTATCCACTTACTAAGTATGCTGAACCTCTAAGTAAGGGGGGGGAACAACCTCAAAGTGATCAAACGTGACATCTTTTTGAAAACCCAGGAATTGAGTTGGACCTTACTGTTTTTCCCAGATGCTCAACGTAGCTGGTGTATTTTACCTACACCTCCCACAAAACTACCCCAGTTTTTGGTAGGTAAATACACGCCCAGCTCCATGGGTCGCATCTGGGAAAAAACACAATGAAAAATCGCCGGAAAAACACAATCCCACGATTTGTAAGTGGTTTTTTTCGGATCACCCCCAATTTATAAGTTATATAATTACTTATACCCTGGAAGTCCAAGACCAAACAAAGTGGCTGGTCTTTAGGATGATCCATATAAAGGATTCCCTACTACCTATGGGCAAAGTTTGGTCTTTGGACTCCCTGGGTATATACACTAATCATGGTTATGAAAACCACGAAGATATATATATATATATATCCGTCCTGTATCCGGCCCATCCTGCAAGTCGCGACGATGTATCCGCAGGTTTTTTTTTGGTTGGGCCTTTGAGGGAAACCCGATGAGAAACCGGTGGGTTTTAGTCGCCCGCACCGTGGGCGTTTGACCGATGGACGAGGTGGAGTCCGTGGTGGAGTGGTGTTTTCCCGCCAGGTCTTGGGGGGTGGAAAAAGGCCATGTAGAAATGGAAACATCGCATGATTTTGGGGAAGTTCTAGTCTGTATATCTATGATAATATTTTCATGTATGACCACAGACAGCAATATTATTGGAATGTTATTTTTTGACAAATCTTAGGTAAATCGTCCCTTATACCCTTTATAGCTCTTTAAATTTGGTGTTTTCTTTTTTAAACTCACTAAAAGTGCTCGAGGTGTAGGTCGACATGTTGATGGTTCAACGATCTGGCTGACCAGCTGAGATGAGGTCACCAGCTGTTTTAGATAAGATATAAGAGGGAACATCCAACCCAACATTCAAGGGGGAATATAAAAATATATATATATATACCTTGACCCTCCAATGCACCTAAAATTTTAGGCCGGGCCCCAAAAAAAAGTTAGTTCCTTTTTTATGTTATCAAGGCCTTTTTTTGGTTTTAGCAAATACATGCCTAAATTAAGGTGCATTGGAGTGTCCACTGTGATAATCATGTAAATATGTATGGATTGGGGGTCAGTTGTTGTGCCATGTTGAACATGTTGGTTCAAGAATCCTTGGCTGCGCCATTTGGGTGCTGCCTGACTTTGGATCTTTCAAGAAGGTACGCCCACCCCCACCCAGGGTGAAGATTTTCAAGTGAAAATTTGAGAGTGAGCAGTTATCTTACCTAGCCAGGGCCCAGAAGGTGTTTGGCTCATCAAGTCATTTCTGCGCGATGGATTTGTATCTTCGCTCCAATACCCATGCCAAAGAATCCCTTACCAAAAGAGGCGGGCCCTTACTTTTGCTTTACATGGCACAGTGTTGATAAATTGTAGAGAAAATCTAGCACCCAAGTTCTGCCGCCCAAATAGGTTTGGATGATCTTGGTGACAAATTCTGGGAGGAAGTGCTGGCTGTCCTGTATGTTACTCCAGAGGCAACTCAGCTCTTAAAGTCTAGTAATATAGTACATGGTAGATAAGTGTGACACTGAAGTCTGGATGCAAAATGTATTTTATGTATGCAAATGTCCATTTGCCCAAGGCCCGTGTAATCACCGATGAGAACTTCAAGACTATTATGAGTAATTTTGATGGCCGTGGAGTCGTTCATCAGCTAGTATCCCGTCACCGCAAAGGACACTGAGTCTATGTTAGTGCATGTTACTTTCTGATCTTTTGGAGTCCTTTGAAAAACAATGAACATCCAGCGTTGGAGTTTGTTGCTTGTACTTGATCTGATGTTCCCCTCCTAGGAAACACAGAGGCTTGGCTCTAATTTGGATGATGAGAGATGAGAAATGAGAAAGTGTGTTAAGAACTTGAGCTTTGTTTCTGCCTCGCTCTTTTTTTCTCGACTTTTAACTCGGCCAATCCATCCAGCGATCATCCGTCTAAGCATAGCTCATCCAATTCGGATGCCTTTCAAAGCCCTTAGTTCGAGAATTTTCACTGTGGTGAGAGATGACTGAGGGGGGTGCGGCGGGTGAAGATAGTGTCAATTTGCCAAAAGGTGAATGCGTGTCAAGTGTCTCAAGGAGTTTCATCAAATGACTGTAAAAACAATAAAAACACTTGTTTTGAAAAGGGCCCTCTATATAGGAAGGGTATTTCAGCCAATTTGAAAATTCAAGTGTTTAGGGAAGGGTTCCACAACTTGAGGTCCTAAAGGAAATCTGGTTCAACCACTTCCTGAAATGATTTGGAAACCAATAATTCATAAAGTCTATCCCCACGCAGGTCCAACTTTGGGTTCGACAGTGATGGTGCGCGGTCCTGGATGTCAGGGCAACTTGGGTGTGAAGTTGGTTTGTGGCCTTATTTTGTTTTTCGATTTTACAATTTACCAGTTGTAAGGGCTGGCAATGGCATGCCCTAGATTGTCCACACCCAGAAACCATCACCAATGTTGACTGCAGCAATTTTCAGTCGGGACACGTTTGCATTCAAAGTCTTTTGCAATGGCAGTGGTACCAGTAGAGGATGATAGCCAGGAGCTCCAGGAAGCCCCTGTGCTACACACTTCCTTGGAGGGATTGGCTGAAAGATGGGAGTCAACTTTATCCATTCGCCAGAGGTTCCGTAAACTTGGAGGTTTACTTGAGTGGCCCTCTGCAGAAGCAGTTGGAATTCCATCCATGATCCTTGATGACACATCTAAAATAGCTTAGTTTGGTGAGTTTTGTGAACATGCATATGTTTCTGGGAAAATGCTGTCTACAACTCAAGTTATTGTCAGGTTCTGTTTTCCCAAATTCCAAGACTTACCTATGACTACTATCTCCTCCCCAGCTTTTCTCCATCTAGGAATGCTTTGGATATGAACGCCGAAGTTCTGTGGCATGTCGCGGAGATCTGGACACAGATCTTCGATTTCGAGGCATGTGGTGCCCCAAGGTCTTGCCCAATAAAGATGATCATTGAGCAGGCAGTGGGTGTAGGGTGCAGTGAACTAGTGAGAAACTGTCTGTGTATTCTTTGGGAAAACCAATATATACCAATTAAAACATAGCCCCATGTTTTACCACTCTGCAGGTGCAGAAGTTTGCTCACCTCATGCTCCAAGATGAGTTTGCTACTTGTGGCCCCAACAAAACCAAGATCTATGCGGAAGCCTGGGGTATCAAGAAATTGGTGTCCCATGCTTTGAGAAACCTTCGTCAAGACAGGTCACCCCGGGTACCTTTGAAGCAAAACCATTTCCTCAAACATGTTTGAGTATATATATGCATATACATGTTCAAATGAAAAAATGTGGCAGTGTTACCTGGAAAATTTGCACATGTGGTTTCATTTGGATATATAGGTGTTAAAACTTTAGAACTTTAGGGCCATGTTCTTGGCTGGTGTTTTCTAAGTCCCAAGCGGTGCAGAGCATCAACATGATCTTCATTCGTGCTTGGTACCCTCATGATGGTCCTACTACTCCCAATGCCATCACGGATGCACACAATGATGCGGATGGGGTTGAGGAGGACTAGCTTTTATTTCTTGCTATTTACACATGTTTGGGTTCAATGCCAAAGACTAAATTTGTTTTACATGTTGGATCTTGAGAGGACCGAGAAAGCGCATCACTTGGGGAAGAGACATTGGAAAACCTGATGGGGGTGGATTCAGTACCTCTGGACCCGACTGCTGCTGAAACCATGCCATATACCCTACCAACCGGTATCCCTGCTCCAGAGGCTATGCCAGCTACATCACCCTCGATGACCCTTTCGGAGCTTGACAAAAGAATCTTGGAACTCCAGTTTTTTGGCTGCGCTTGGGTGATGGTTGGGCTGATGGGGATAAACTAACCAGGTAATGACAACAAGTGGATCTTGAATGGACCTGGAATCTAAAAGCATATTTGAGGCAACATACTGACATCCTTGATTGAAACATCTTGCTGCAGCACTTGGACCTATACTGTAACTTTATTTGTATGCATGATGCCCCTTCAACCTTTGACCTATGTATCATGTATCCCCCATTTTCCATCATCTTTTTCCATCATCTTTGACCAAGGCGCAAGATTGATGCAAAAGCGGCTGCAGATTCCAGTGCAGAAAGAGCTGCAAACACTGCTCCTTGCCTTGGATTGATTCAGCGATGATGGGGATGATGGGGATCAATGATTGGGAATGATGAGATGGTGTAAGTGAGGGCAAATTTAAGCACCCTGATGTTGATGATGATGATGACGGTGATGATATAAATGAAGATGGTGATGATGACTTTGTTGATGTTGTTGGTGACGATGATGGTGATGACTGTGGTGGTGTGGATGTTGTTGCTGGTGATGGTGAAGTGTTGATGATCATGATGATGATCATGACTCGGTTGTGATGTCAGTAAGTTGAGCGACTCTATCTTGGATTTATAGGTCTTAAAAAGTCTGGACTAGCCATTACAAGATTCGAAGTATGGCCTTTAAGAAACAATGGCTGCTAAGAAGTTAAGATTGAGTAAGGGAACTTCAGCTGGGTCCAACAACATCTTAGGAAACCGTCGCTCCAACTTTGCCTGCAGAGCCAATCGAAATTCAGGACCACTGTAGTTGCCTCTTCTTTTGCCATAAGGGCGAATAAGGGAGGATAGTGTTACCCCTTTGCCACTTCAACATGCTTAATGCCATGTTTCTTTCACACCCAGCTGGGACCTTTGAAGGTTTGAGATCCAAGTGTTTCTGGAAACCTTGAGTTTCAAGACATTGATATATAATTGGTATATAGAATGTATTTTTTGACCAATTGATTCTAGAAAACCCTTTGGTGTAAACATTCCATTTAGACAATCCACCGGCGAGAGGAATCCATGGCTCCTGAAATTCTTGGCCAAGACTATCCTCTCATGGAAGCTGTTCCTACTGATGCTTTGGGTTTGGAGGAGGTTGAGGAAGTGAAACCCGAGTATGAGTATGAGGAAGGTTTGGAAATGGTAGAAGTAAAAGCTGAAGAGGATGGTAAGATTCAGTTTGAGGAAAAGGATGCACAGGTAGAAGTAGAAGTAGAAGTTCCAGCTTCCCAGCCTAGGGGGGATGAAGTTGAGGAGGAAGTGCCTGAAAACCCACCTCATCACATGCTCGATGAATACTGCGAAAAGGTTCTCACCAGGGCTCAGCAAGATCAAGCTTTGGGTGTGGCTGGGAAGGGTCGCAAAAAGAAGGAGAAAACGGGGGAGAAACAGGAAACCAAGAAAAGCAAGAAAGGAGGTGAGGCAAAGAAGAGGGGTAGGAAGCCGAAAGCCTCGGCTGAAGGTCAGACTGGTCAGACTGCGCCAAAAAAGCGTAGGACTAAGGACCCTGTAGCACGTTGCCTTTTTCCTGACGATCCTTCAGGATCTCCATCTACCAAAGACAATTCCCAGCTTGAAAAGAAAACTTCTCCCAAAGCAAAGGCGAAAGCCTCTACCAAAGCAAAGGCGAAAGCTTCTCCCAAAGCGAAAGCCTCTCCCAAAGCGAAGGCGAAAGCTTCTTCCAAGAGGGGTCAGCAGGACAAGAAGGGTCGGGGTGGGGAGAAGAAAGAAGAGAAGGCTGAGAAGAACAAGGGGGCTAAGGGAGCTAAGGTATCTCAAAACAAAAAACCAAAGGTTCCCTTTTTCACTTGCAGCAATGTGGTGCCCTATTGGTCAAGGGATGCAGTAGCTTTGAAAGTTCCTGGAGGTGGCAAATCAGGTCTTACCCAGGCAGGGTTGAGGGAAAAGCGTCATGCACAGTAAATAAACAGTAACACCAGTTGAAATCACTAGTCAAACACATGATAAAGAGTTGCTGTGCGAATTTTGTTTTCTGTTTGGATGATCTTAAGTGGCATAAAGCTTTGTAGGTGTACTATCTTGCTGTTCCTGGCAAGACGACTCAACAGTTGCTTGCACCCATCACTGAGATCGTGACTAAGATGCTTTAAGATATATTTTTGCATATCTTTGAAATATATCATGTTTTTACCACATATACTCAGAACTATTTTATGATAGAGTTGTGGGTTATTTGGTTCATTTTGCAAGACAACCTAATTTCTTCCCAGCTACCCACTGCCAAGCATTCGAGCCCACCAAGGCGAAGATGATCGATGCGGCTGGTGGGGAGCACTTTCGGCCTGACATTCGGGCTCGGTTCCAGCAACTTAAGGAGTCTCTCCGACAGGAGTCGCAGTAGAAGACTTGGAGATTAGATTTGAATACTTGACTTCAGCTCAAAGTCTGAATGCATTAGTGTTTGCAGTGTTCTTGCCTGTAGGCGTGTAGCGTGCTTTTGTGTAAAAAACTCGAATTAAAGATTCAAAACTCATAACAAATATATAAAGACTTTCTTTGTGGTGATTTTTGATGGGGTTCAAATTCACTCATCACAAAATCATATAAAATCTAGATCCACCTGAAAATAATCTTCAGGGTCCATGCTTCTGAAGTTATGTTGTTTTTTGCACGTACACTGGGGCATGGGCGCTATATTTTGGACATCAGGGGACTGATTCCCTACAAGTGTCTGGTTGTGAAGTTTTACTTGAAAGCTCTTCTCCGGACACATCTTTGTTATCAGCAAATCTTTGGGGGTGCGATCTTCAAAAAGGTCCATTCTCACAAATCCAACTTGGGGCCCTGTGTGGTTGATGAAGCTCAACCCGGGTCTTTAATTCTTAAAGGCTTGAACATGGGGATGGATGATGTGAGTGGAAAAAAGAGGATCAGTTAAACAAATTGCTCCTGCACTCTTCTGCCACTACCCCACAATATACATGCAGTACATATATACAAAATCTATATGTGTAATATAAACTATATATGTGTAATATAAACTATATGTGTAATATAAACTGGTTTTATGCATGGCACTCTTCTCCCACTACCCGACTTTGTAACCCCTTTACATGTCGACTTGAGCTAAGGCGTTGGCTTATGCAAAGCTAGCGATGCAGGAAGAGACAGGCACTTAACCCTGCATGGGGGGTGTGTGCTATGCATGTTTACTTTGTGAGAAATAATGTGAATGTATGTGATACAATATAAACCGACCTCGTTGTGGAACTTGAACCACGCACATCCCACCCTCTAGCTACCAATTAGTGGTCCAAGCTTTCAAAGCCGAGCTGTAGTGAAGTGATCGGGTGGCAGCATGTCGATCCCATCGGACAACCTGGATATCATCTTGAGGCGATTGTTCGCTATGAATGCACCCAAGGCCGATATGTTATGTGACCTGTGTGAATGCTCCAACTTAAAACCATGGTAGTTCAATTTTGGCCCTTACATCGCATAGGCTGTTGAATTTTTGTTTCCTGGAAGGTACTGATCACATTGGTCCTTCTGATTGGATTTATGGAACCCATGGAGTCCAAATCGCCACAGTACAAGGTTCTAGATTTTTTTACGGGGGACGCCCGTATTGCTAGAGCAGCCCGATGCTTGGGAGAACAGGCAGCTGCATTTGATATCAGTTATCACTCTGACTCTCGGGTGTTTGATATCAATACCTCCCCTGGATTTGTGCTTCTATACTGCATTATGTTTGCACATTAGCAGGTTTAGTTTATTGCATGCATTCTTCAAGATATATACTTGGGTATCCCCTCCTAACGTTCCTGCAAACAATGGCCCTCTTATCTTAGGTTGTGCATTTATGCAATCTTGCAGTCAGAGCTGGATCATCTCTTTGCATCCTTTGGTGTTTGCTGCTCCTCGTGGGTGGTGACAAGTCGTGGGAGTACCCATCGCAGTTTTATATGCCCAATGGGAAATACTTCTTATAGTCGAGTCAATGAAGCAAATCAAATGGTGTCCAGGACTGCCATAAGCAACAGCTTGTTTGTACCAAGGTGCCAACCATAAATAGTGTTGTATGGGACCATTCCTGGGAGAAATTGGTTTATGGATCTTTGGGATCATGATGTCACCCATTACCAAAATTCCATTATAGATGCCAATGCTTTTGACAACAAGGAAACATGTTCAATGTGGGAGGGTTTTGTTTGGAAAGGAGTGTTTGTTTAGGGGGTCTACTAGTCAAGCAAAGGGGACACCAGTGAAAATCATGATCGCCAAAGATTACTAAGGTGAATGTGTACTACCTCCTCTTGTTCAGCATGGAAAAGTGTTCCGAATTGAGGCCCCAAAATGCCACCCACAAGTATATCCAATTGCTACTGTGGTTTGTGGTTTAGGTTTTTTCGGGAGCCAAGTGGAAAAATGGAATATAAAGTCAGAATTGGATCAATTGTTCCATGACTATTGTCATGGAAACGGTCATGAAATTCTATTCCTTGAAAATCAACCTTGGGTGAAAACCACCACAACCCCCTTAAGGAGCATCCTGCTCATTGTGCTCATCAGCGCATGTGGAGGGACTTGGCTGCTAGAACAACCGGCAACTTCTCTTATGCCACGGCACTGGAGGTTCAGGTGGTTGGTTAAGAGATGGCAACAAATGAGGGTTCGTGTGCCTTACTGGCATGTAGCTCCTAACTTTGTTGTTTTATAGTTCTATATGGGTGTTTCCAAAAGTAGTGGTACCCCACAATGGATGGTTTTTATGGAAAACCCAGTTAAAATGGATGATTTGGGGATACCACTATTTTCGGAAACACCCATATATTTCAATGTGTTTAGTACTAGCACTTGTTGCCCTGTGTCTAGCTTAGGTTTTTGCCCAAAGGTTCTTTATGAAAGCTTGGGGGCATGCCACTCCGAAGCCTACCTTTGTCTTCAGCAACACCCCGGCAATTGGGATGCTTAATCCTGGGAAGATGTCACGGGCTTCCCTGGCTACCGATGTTAAAACCACGCGGCGATATGTTTCCAAAGCAGGAAAGCAAAGGTTCGCAGGTACAGCTCAATTAAAGGGAACCCAGCTCCTTAGTTCAGCCATTGGTCTTGTTTTGTGTTGGATTACTCAACCTCCAAATATGTATATAAAGCTTTTGGCCTTTGGAATTCATAAATTCCTGTATATATGCAAAGGGTTTCTGAAACTTAGGCTGTATCCTTGGCGTTATTGTGGCAAAGTCATGGCCATCAGAGATGCATCTACTACACAGCGTGGTGATCACTTTCCACATGTCTCTTTGCTATCAATACAATAGCTACGTTGTATATTGAGATATCAGATAAGAACTGTTACTGAAAATGCATGTTGCCCAACCCTTCCAAGTCTACCACGCCAACTGGCACAAAGTAGATATCAGCTAGAATCTTTACTGAAAACACCTAGAGTTGCCCCACCATGCCAATTCCAAGGCAACCATTCCAAAAGGAGGAATCAGAGTCTTTACTGAAAACACCTAGAGTTGCCCCACCATTCCAAGTACACCATTCCAAGAGTAGAAATCAGAATGTTTGGGTTATAAATACTAAAGGTTGGAAAACACGTTGTTGCCCCACCATTCCAAGTAAACCATTCCAAGAGTAGAAATCAGAATGTTTGGGTTATGAATCTATGAATACTAAAGGTTTGAAAACACGTTGTTGCACCACCTTTCCAAGTCAACCATTCCAAAAGTAGGAATCAGCTAGAATCTTTAATGGAAATGCACAAATATCCAAGCCAACCATTCCAAGTTGCACCGAATACATTTGCCCTTCTTCGCAAGTCGCACTCACCGGCAAAGGTGGAGTGGATGAAAAGCTTGACTGAGCTCTATGTGGAGCACCCTTGGCATGACCAGTGGAGGGATTCTGCTATTGCAGATGCCATCCACTATGTGCGAGCCTCTAAGAAATTGAGGTTACCGGATGAATGGCGAAAGGTGTTTGCCAGTGAAATCCCAAATGATAGTGACAGTGAGGAATGAAAGTATAGGGCCCAACCTTTTGTGGGGGCCAGCTCCTTTTTTTGAATTTGTGGAAACCCAAAACTCTTGGACCCCGTCCGAAAAGCGTATTTTCACGTCCAAAAGGCGGAAATACCCGTCCAAACTGGATGCGTCCGGCCGTCCGAAACCGTCCGGTTCCTTTTTTAGTGGTTCAGGGGATTTCTTGAATGAAATTTGAGCCACCAAAGCCATGAAAAGGGTTTGGTCCCCTATTGTTGATATCCTTAGGGAAAGGGGTTACCTTGGTTGGGGTAGCATGGCTTTACTGTAAACCTCTGGGAATTGCTTACTGTAAACCTCTGGGAAAAACAAATAGGCCACAAAAAAGGGAATACTTCATCCCTCACCTTGGAAAAAACTTGAGGATTAAGATCTAGGATGGGGGCCTGATGCTGAATGATCAGCTGGTTATGCATTCTAGCTGGGAAGTACTTTACCCTGGGTGTTCTAAGATGAAAGGGAGGGCCACAGGTAATCAGCCAAGAACATGAGATTAACAATATAGACATGTACTAAACCCTTCATCCCTACGCTTGATATATCCACCATTTCCAAGAAATACATATACTAGAATTGTATTATTACATGGGCTGTTTTGAGGATGTACAAAAGATCCTTGAAGAGTCTTTGTTTTTTAAATCTTGGTCACCTTCAAAAGGTTTTGGAAAAAACACTGATAGATGTTAAAAGGAAGGGTTTCCACAAATTTGGTCTTATATACCCGCTGGAAGTTCTTTGGCTGCAAGTTCCCATGCTAGGCTTTTGAAGTATATATACATGCCATGTAGCCATGGGCAAACGTCTTCGGTCATTGGCATCAGAATTATGGGAAACAGATGACATTCCGGGCACCCCTTTATCATTGGGTTGTCACAAAGATCCTAAAATCTTTGAAATGCAGCTGGAGAACGATCAATTGAAGGAAGAAGTGCGACTCTTACATGCCCAAATCCTGGAGCTGAAAACCCGCTCTACAGATTGCCTTGATCTACATCATCACAATTTGGAGTTTGGGGGTTGCAGGGAACCATGGCTTCAAAGCTTAAGGGGTGATGTCGCACATCTTCCTCGTCTGCATGTCGAAATTTTACCGGAGTTGATGGAAACTGGGAACTGTAATGGGAAGATTAGCTTCGACATTCCCAAAAATCCAAAGGCCAGTGCCAGCCAGGTCACAAAGCATGTGGAGGCAGCAGTTTCCAGACTTTCCTGCAAACACCCCGCAGTATTCAAAATAGGAATCACTGCAAATCCATGCTCTAGGTGGAACCATTCGAAATATGGATATGCCCTGGACCGTAGGGAAAAGTGGGATGGCTTGAAAGTGCTTGCTATCAACTCTAGTTCTTTTAGCGCTGCATTATTGGAAAGTTTCTTGATTTCCAATTTCAAAGGAAAACCAGGGTGTCGTAACGAAAATCCTGGGGGTGAAACTGCATCCCCAGGAGAGGGCCCCCACTTTACATATGTAGTGTATAGGATTTTGGTTCCTCCTCCAAGAGTTGTGAGCCGTGGATCTGCAACATCCGGCTCTAATTAAAGCGATTGCCTCTATGGCGTCTTACCTGAGCTGTGGTTTTTAGGTCACCGCAGCTAGCTAAGTTTGCAGGAGATTGCCGTGGCTCTCTGGAAGGAAAACTAAACGGTGGCAAACTGTCAAAGGGACCCCTGAAAAACAAGGAACTTCAAAAACCTTCAAAAAATCAATCCAGACAAACTATACGTTTGTCTGGATTCATGTGTTCAGAGTTGAAATGTAGTGGGGTACCTACCCTAACGTTTCAAATATATACTTTTATATGATATATGTTTTGTTTACTGAGTATGCCAAGGTGTGAATTATTACATGGTATTCCAAATGTTTGGGGCCCCACAAGTGCAGAGTGAAAAAGAGAACATATGGGTGTTTCCTAAAATGGTGGTACCCCCAAAACACCCCAAAATGATCATTTGTAGTAGGGAAGCCCATGGTTGTCGGGTACCATCATTTTTAGGAAACACCGATATGTTGGTTTTGTTTGTTGTGGTTGTTGCTGTTGTTGTTGTTGTTGTTGTTGTTGTTGTTGTTGTTGTTGTTGTTGTTGTTGTTGTTGTTGTTGTTGTTGTTGTTGATGTTGTTGTTGTTGTTGATGTTGTTGTTGTTGTTGTTGATGTTGTTGTTGTTGCTGTTGTTGTTGTTGTTGTTGTTGTTGGGTTCAAAAGCTTTTGAATGGACCACACAGGATTTTCCCCTTGATATTGTTGCATAGCCTCGGGGGTTCAAGCCTTCTCTGTAGAGGGTCTTACACCAAATCCAATGTTGAGTGGCAGTCAAATCTTTAGTTCTGAGACTTTGGAGGCTGGCATTGAAACCCTTAGGGAACAAGGGGTGAAGAGTGAACAATCGCCAGACAAAGCTGAGTTGGAGAAACAACTGCAGGAGACAAATTAACACACAAAACGCCAAGTTTTTTGATGGTGGGTATGTCAACTGTTTTCTAAAAAAAAAAGTCCGCCTAACCGTAACCAAACCCCAAACCAAGAACATCCCCAAACAGATTTGCCAGCCATTCTCCCCTACAAGGACTTGATGGCGATGCGAAAGGCACATGCATCAGTGGTGTCCCAAAATACTCCCAACAAGGTCTTGAAGAAGAGCCGACTTCATTTGGAATCTCCCCTTTTTGCTGAAGAGGGTGAAAATGGTAAAGATGATCAAGTTCCTCCGAATGTTGAGATTGAGAAATCTGAGAAGATTGACCCTAAGATCTTGAATTTTCAGGACCCAAACTTTCCACTGTCCCACCTTGACACTTGTAAGATCGCTATTTACAACTTGATCATTTCAATGTGATTTCCTCGAACTGGTGATTAACCATTTTTTCCATTGTATCATGATTTTTGGAAGTACAAAAGGATATTGTTCAAAATTTTTAAACATGAATCGAGGTTTGTACTTTATTGGTTTACTTGCCTTTTAAGTACTACCCCTCTAGCCTGCCAATACCAAGAATCACCAGATCCACTTACCCTTTCCAGGATGATGGTGGAGAAGCCGTACCAGCAACTGGTGGTTACCCTGATGCCTCGGACATTGAGTGTTTGCAACGGGAGGTGGCAAGGTTGCGTAAGGAGAACTCTGACCTAACATCCCGTAATCTTGAGATGGATATAGAACTATCAAATCTACGGGCCCTGGCACATGGTGGTGGGGCTGTGGACGATGAAGAGTTGGTTGGTTTAAGTGATGAAGCCCAGCGTAAGCGGTTGGAAAGGGTATGCAAGAGAAAATCTGATGGGACCCTTTGATACCATTTGGACTTTGCAGTTGTTTTTTTATGCCAGCATTGTTTTTGTTACAATTTCACTTTGTGGTGCTTAGTTTATGTTGTAAATATGTTATAGCCTAATCTGAGCCATACTCTGTGTTCCTAAGGACTTTGGGTGTCCCCATCGAGATTCATGAAGCCTGGAAGAAAGGAGGTGAGTCCAGAAACAATCTGATCAAACTCCTGGCTGAGGCAAATTTCAACAAGGATTCTTTGATGATATTTTCATGGATTATTTCTATACTTTGAACCAGGCAAAAATATTTACATTTCGAAATTGGGACATCCTGAAAAGCCCTAATTGGCTGAAAAACAGCTCCCTCCATAGTAGTTCAGACATATCATTCAGTTATAGGACATGTTGGGTTTTCCTGTTTGAGGTCTCGATCCCTGTTTTTCTCTTTTGGGGGATTCAGTCCTTTAAAGTTGTGGATTACTGGGGTCAACCTTTCCAGGGATAATGGTACTTTGCAATCAAAGGTTTAGAAGCATGCATCCTAATTCCCACAATCACCCTTCACAAAACCTGCTGTAAGGAAGAGTTCGTGAAACTCGTCCAGATTCGCGAGGAGAAGAAGGAACAATTAAAGTACAAGTGTTGGGCTGGCTGGGCCTCGGAGGATAAGATGAGGGACACCCTTAAGATCAAAGAGTCATTTTCTTAGTTTCCAGTTTCACCAGTATAAATGATTCAAACACGATATGGTGAAACATTGGTTGGTGACTGGTGTCTAAGTTTACCCCAGAGTCGATATCTAGACCCCAACTTAGGCCTCGGATCAAGGCCATCAAGGAATTTTGCACTCAACGTGAGCGTGAAGGCTTCCTTAAGTGTCTGGGTAATCAAAACTTTTGTGAAATTCACAAGGTATACTTCCATATGGTATTCAGGGACTTTATATGGTCACATGGGTGTTGCAAGTAAACCCAGGCCTATTCGGAACACCTCCTTCAACCAAGGCATGATAAATACGAGGGGAAACCCTTGTATTGGATTGAGGAGGAGTTGGAGGTTGAGTTTGAAAAGACTGCCACCAAAAGTCATTCCGAAACGGCAGAGTACCAAGTTGCATCCACGGTTGAGGATGTACTTACTTCGGGCCTCGAAACGCTGTCTTTGGAGATGGGGTCGCTGCCAGGAGGCACCACTAAAGACAAAAGGTATCTATAACGGTTTAGAACTCTGTAGAGTGTAAAGGTCATAGAACTCTGAAAGTTAGCTTTGAATATTTCCCCTAAGTCAGGTACAAGTGGTCCCAAGGATATTACATCTATAAACTTTACCCATGTATTATATATATCCTATCTGATACTGTTTGTTTCTTTTGTAGTTAGTAGATCACTTGCTTCAAATAGCAAGTCATTTACCCATAAACCAAGTTCTTATTGTTTCCTGAGGGTCAACCTGCAGGAATGCCTACACAAGGTGGGGCGGCTGTGCAAACTCGTCCTACACCCCAGGGTTTGACTGCCTTTCCCCCTGTCTTGAAGCATGAGAACCCATCGGCCCACATCATGAAGTATATGGATGGACTGTCAAAGCGATCTATCAAGGCAGCCGAATCTTATTTTAGATTAGATTGCAAATCAACCTGCATACTAAACCATATAGAAGGATATTGTTTTTGAGTGACCACCACTTGGAGCTATAATATGATTTTTGAAAATCATGATTCTCCCCAAACCTACCTCGTAACTCAGGAAATGAAATCGAAATATGAATCTATTCCGGAGGCAGACCGTACGGTGGCTCACACTGGGTTCCTCACTGGCATCCTGATTTTCACATAGCATGTTCCAGATTGTTGCAATGTAGAGTAAAGCGTTATCTTATTTAGCAACACGGAACTTGATTTCTCGATTTCCATTTCTTTGGGTCACCAGGTTCATTGGAAAACTGGAGCTGAAGATCAAGGAGCTGGATGGCATTCATGGTTCGATTAATGATGTCTTTTCGAATGGAGCTGTCGAAGGCTACTCTGAAGAGAACCTCGATGGGTAAGATTTCTTATCATTGGTCAACCGAACCGATAGACTTGATTGTATATTAATTTGTATTAATTGAACTGAATTTGTTGACCGATCCATCCTTGTTTCCAACACCCCATTGAAATTAATCCAAGGAATGAACGAGCACTTCGTGAGTTGTACAAGAAAGCCACGAAATCGTGGCAGCCTCGATCTTCCCTTTTGAAACAAAAGTACTAACACATTCTTTGTTTTCCATTCTTTTTCCGTATGATCTTCGCATCTAAGGGTATCAGATGCTTTGTCGCTTGAGTCCCGATCTAAAGCTATCCCTTTGCCAAAGGCAAAAACCGCTCCCAAAAATGCGCCAAAGGCAGCAGCAGGTAAAGCTAAGGCTAAGGCGAAGGCACAAGTTACACCGCCTGAGGAGTCGCAACCAACTCGTGCTAAAGGTTCCAGCAAAGGTAGAAAGTGAAACCCGGAAGAGGTTTGGGGCTACAGGATGGTAAATGCAGGCTCTGCCCTCAATCCTTCAATGAGGTTTCTGTTCTTACTTCTATGATATGTTGTTCAAGTTTTAAGGATCTGGTTTCCCAAAAAATTCATGAACCAAGACTTTGTTTCCCAAAGCAGAGCTTCGGTTTACCTAATTTTGGTGAACAAAATCAAAGGCACAGTCCTTTGTAAGTTGATATCGACAACACCTGGTGACATGGAAGATGAAACTGCGAAAAAAAAACTGCTGTCCCCTGCACTTGCATGCCTATTTACCAGCAGCTTACCATCACACAAGGTGACCTGTTGACCCCTTGTTTTGAAGGATCGATAGATTTGATGAAACAAATTGGAGATTTGATGCACTGCTCCATCAATCAGGTGTATATATATCATTTTTATTCCAACATCATATATCCACTTGTTCATTCTCCACTCGCTGGCCAGGCGAACCAAGACGGAGCGCTATCTTGACGAACTTAGCTTTCGCTATGTCTGATGGGGTTTGAATCTCAAATCTTAGATGGATCTCTTTTGGTTTGTCAAACTATAATTTATATCTGCATCATGATGGGGTTGGAATCTGAAAGGATTTTATGTTTTGTTTTGGCTCTGTGAGCTGCATACCTGATGGGGTTTGAATCTCACATCTTAGATGGATCTTTTTGAGATTAAAAATCTGGTGGGGTTTGAATTTGAATCTCAAAGCTTAGATGGATCGATCTTTTCTTTGGTTTGTGAAACTCTGCCTGATAGGGATTGAAACCGCAATAGTAGATGGATCTTTTAATTTGCAAAGCAATGATCTATGAAACCTTGATTCTCTACAAAGCAAAGTTCTATGAAACCTTGATTCTCTACTAAAGATCCCAGCTACCAAAAAAAAGTTTCGGTTCCAAGGTCCACGCGACCAAATGCACAGCTTTTGCCAGCAGCTCCATCAATGAGTTGAGGGGCTCCCTGAGTGGAAAGGTGAAACGTGGTCTGGTTCGGGCTGGACAATCGAAATATGGAAATGCTGAAAGGGACTTGCACCGCCTTTTCAGAAAAGAAGGGCTATGTCTACCCATTGGTATTTCGACTTTGGATGTAGGGGACCAACACATCAAGATTCTCAGCCTCAAGACTTGGCACACCTACCTCCTCAACTACCAGTCGAAACTTATGCTGGGGGGATTTGACATAAAAGATCCTACGGCCCAGATCCTTCTTCGAGTGTTTTGGGAAAATTTCAAAACAAACTTTGGTGATCATGCAGTCTTTGATCTACATCAGGAACAAGGTCACCTAGGCAAATGTGTCCCCTACTACATACACATTGACGAAGGTGTAGGACTTAGGCGATCAGCGGTTATGGTGGTAGCTATGCAATGTGTTTTTGGAAGGGAGACGGCTAAGCTCTTTGGTGGCACCCATTCACAGGATGGGAGTATGGAGCATAGGATGACCACTTCCCAGTATCACAACGCGAAAGGTAGCACATACTTGACAAGATTCCTCTTTACAGCATTGGCGAAGAAAAGTTACACCAAAAAGAATAGCGATGTCTATTGGGCTCTCCTTGATTTTTTGGCAAAAGAAATCAAACGGTTGATGGAACAAGGTGTCAAAGTGGGGAGTGATACCTTTTATCCCATTTGCCTTGGACTGAAGGGAGACCAACCTGCACTTATCAAGTCTGGGGCTTTCAAAAGAAGCTTCATGAATCTTGGGCAGAACAAGGGTTGCTGTTGGGAGTGTTTGGCTGGCTACGACGGCTTGCCATTTGAGGAGTGCGGTGAAAATCCCAGTTGGGGTGGAACTGTGGGGTTGGTTGCCCCTTGGATGGAAAACAACAAGTCCCCATTGGCCGACATTCCCTGCCAAAGCTCCTCAGTACATGGGTTTTGGAAACGTGATCCTTTCCATGCTTTCAAGCAAACATTAGGTGGTCACTTTGGTGCTTCAACCCTGGTCTTGTTTGCCATTGATTTTGGTCTTTGGAAAATTGATGGGCAAAGCAATGATGTGGAAAACTTGTTGGAACGAGCCTTTCAAGATTTCAAATTCTGGGTCCGCCACGAGTGGCGAGGTTCAGTGGTGAACTACACGAAGTCCTTCACGAGGCAGACCCTTCACTTTGCTGACTACAAAAAGTTCCCCTATGCTAGGTGGAAGGGATCGGACCAAATGTTGATCATCCGGTGGTTGCGGCAGGTTGTCTTGCAAGGAATTGTATTTCACGATTCTATTGCCAGGGATGGGAACAGCCCACTTCATTTTCCTTTGGTAGAATGGCAGCGCCCCTTTTACCAAGCAATTCTGGAGGGTTGCAATGGAGCAATCAATTTCTTTCATGAGATGCACAGGAAAGGTATCTGGCTTGAACGTAGTTTGGCCCAGAACATGTCCTACAATTGCAAGCTTTTTTGCAAATCATATTCCAGTCTAGCTTTCCTGTGTCATGGAAGGAGCCTCGCGAGGTTCCATCTGGAACCATCTCTTCATGTGTTCCGCCATTTTGCATTTGATTTGGACACCGTGCTGTCCACGCCCACAGTCCAATTTGTGATGAGTCCATCCCTTGTTACTTGTGAAATGGATGAAGATTTTGTAGGAAAGATTTGCAAAACAGCGAGAAGCGTTCATGCGCTGTGCACTAATGAGCGTACCATAGATCGCTACTTGCTACGCTGCCACGACGAGTTCTCAAAAGCATGAAAAGATTTAGACCCCTTCGTCTTTGAAAAGACTAACCTACTGCATTGCAAAAAATGATGTGTGCAAAGTTCAAACTTCTTTGTGGTGGCCTTTTCACTTCCATAAAGTATGCATATATGATTTGTAATGTATAGCCATAGCCCTGTATAGCCATTATAGTCGATATATTTTTAGTCGAGTCTACAAAAGGATTTGTGTTGCCTAATGAACTCAAAGGTGGCATAATTCATATTCCTTTGATTCGCTTTGGCTCTGTTGTTTAACAACATGAGTTTGAATTTGGAAAATTTACCGCACAGACCTCCCTGAGGACCCCACTCATCAGGAAACGTCCCACCGATGAAAAACAGTGGAACCGTTTTGAGCCGAGGTGAAGGGGCGAGGGGGAGAAGAGTTAAACTCATATCTATGGTTCATATCTTTTGTTGTTGTAAAGATTTCAGGGCTCAAACCTTTGTTCCTTTATTCATATTCTATAGCTACATATCCATTAAAGATGTTTAAAGATGGTGAGGTCTTCAAATCAAGCCACACCCTTTCAACAAAGATTGGATTATGTTGGTGGAATGAGTGGTGATATGCCCAGCTCCTTTTTTTGGTATCCTGCTCCTTTTTTGATTCAAGTGACCTTAAAAAAAAGGCCTTTTCCAAAAAGGCAAAAATAAAAGGCCAAAGGATGCTCAAGGTATACCCTAAAAACCCACATTTTCAGGACTCCAAACCTTCATTTATCATGGTTTTGGGGCCGCATGGTATATTTATATAAATGATACATGTATCTCAAACCCTTTAAAAACCCGGTGTATTTTTTCAATGTTCCAGAAAAAAAAAGAGGCATCTTTCGAGACCTGAACTCCCTCTCACCACCTGGTGAAACGCAATTTTTGTTCATCTGCTAACCGCTTGGGGGCTGGGGTCTTCACCCTGAACCTGAATTTTTTCTAGGTAAAACTTTCCGCTTCGAAAATTTCACGCTGCTAACATGTTGGGAGTTTTTGATGGTTGGGTTGTCCCAGGAAGACTAAGCGGAAAAAAAAGAAAACACCGAAAAGAACGGCCAAAGACCTAAAAGAACCCCCCACAAGGCAAGGACTATAATAAGTGGTATACAAGTGGTACAAAATTGCCAATTGGGTGAAAAAAAATGCTACCTACCTCCCACGAACCATCGAAACAACCCTTGAATTTATACGCCATTTTCACTCATAGGTGGTTGAAACCACCCACCTTTTGAGGCTCCGGATGAAGCTGCGGAAATCGACGAGTACTGCGGAATTATTGCATCTTGACTCGTCGAAGGGTTTTTCTGGATGTCCCGTTGGAAGTTGGGATCAATGTTTAGTAGATGGGTTATTTCACCTACTTGTAAAATGGGGTTTGTTTGGGTTATAACTTATAACCCACTTACTAACCATTTACTATCTTCCTGGGACATCCAAGTAATACAACTGCAAAATTTGTCACGTTAGTTTTTTGGGGGGTGTACCCTTGCTCCCACAATCATAGTTCAATGAAAAATGGTGTATGTCCAATAATAATAGCTACCTTTCAACCACTTTCCACTTGATTATGGGAGAAAGAGCCCGTCCTCCCACAATCATGGTGCAGAGGATTGCAAAAGGAAGTCGTCATCTTGGGGGAAGCCATTTTGCACTGCATGATGATGTTTTTTGTTTAAAGAGTAGTTTGTGTCGGGTGATTTTGGGATGTTTGAACTAGGGATGAACACCACTAAATTCGTCATTTCAAATGGTTTTGTTTCACTTTTTTCCAACCATAAAACCACAGCAAATCGCAGGTTATGGACATTTTGAGGAAGCAAAATCAGCTACTTGGAGGATCATCCTATTTAACGAGGGGTTAAACAATTTTAGTAAGTCCGCTAAGTAGCGTTAGTCTATAGTTATTAATGGCTTGTGTCTCCCTGAACTAACCATCTACAAAGTGGGGGATGATCCTCCAAGTAGGTCCTAGCTTGTGAACATAACAACCTGCCCTTGAGCAACATCCCATCTCATAGACAGCCATGATAGACGCAACATGAACCAACATGAATCCATCCACACAAATATTAGAAACATATCAAAAGCAATTCAACTGAAGAACTAACAAAATTTGTCAAACATTTAACTCTCTCAAAACAAAACCGAGATTCTAAGAAACCACCCTATTGAATCATAAATCAATAGACAACACTTCAAGTTTATTTCTTGAAGATCTATTCTTTTCTCCCTTTCCCAACTTTTAAGAACGAAACCTTAAAACGGGAAAACGGTGTTTTTCCTTCCCTATGTTTGGTGTTTTTTGTTCCCTGGGTTGTTTTCTCTTCCGGAATGGTGTTTTCTCCTTAAAACCCAACAACACATGGTTATAATTGTTGGTTTGGGGCCCGGTGGTTTGGGATTCTATGGATACCCCTAAGTAACAATACCCCTATGGATACCCATAAAAAGACAACCTTGAAAACCACCAACAAAACGCCACATCTCTGCATTGATGGGTTACAACAAAATCCCCGTATACAACCAACCTTAGTAGGGTGACTAACTGGGATGATGGGCCCCAACATTCCCAACATCCCCATCCTTAGTACACCCTGGAAGATGAACGGCTGGAACATAATCATGGAAGTTGGGAAGATGATTTTCCTTTCTAAATGGGTGATTTATAGGTTCAAAATGTTAATCTTCCAAGGTGTAGGGCTACTAACCACTTACTAACATCTCTGCCATTTTGTTTTGTTGATCTCAGGCAGCCTCCAAGGTAAAGAACCTCAGTTGTTGGTGGTGGTGGTAAAAACCATGTGGGAACCCTCACAGGTCGATGAACGGGGCCCCATGAAGTTTCCCTACAAATAAATTCATCAACCTTATAGCAGGGGTTTATATATATATACCCATTATTTATATATATATACATAGATATAAGGATTCCCTATTAAAGGTGGGATGACCATTCCCAATTTAAGGAGTTTAGGCCCTGGCACATGTAATTTTTGGGATCTTTTTTGGTGCTACCCCACCCGAAAAATGAACGAATTTGGATGGAAAAAAGGGACCATTGAACAAAAGGAAACCAGAAACAAGTCTTGCAACCCCAGCATTTTTGGGTGTTGGTGTCTGAGTAGATTTGGGACAAACAATGCTTGGATGTGTTTGTGTGAGGTTGTTTTCTTTTTTTGTATGCTTTGAACTACCATGAAGTTGAACATCACAATCAATCACCACATGATACCATGGGATTTTTGTTTTACTTCTTTCCAACATCGAATCACAGAAAATCTAAGCATGTCCCATGTCAGTTTTGAGGTAACAGAGCTGTGAATTTCAAGACATTTAAGTCTTTGAATTCCGGATTTTAAACTTAAAAAACGGATAAACAAGGCACATGCCGAGAATGACTGAGAAACATGCTTAAGAATTTTGAAATATGTATTTAATGTACCAAATCCACACTATTATGGGAACCCACGGTTCCTTCATTTGTAGCATTGTAGGGTTTTAACCCATATTTTGGGGGTTCCAAACCTTCATTTTTTCATTGGTTTTTGGGGGGTCCAAGGGTAAAGACTATTGCTATTCCAGGGGATTTTTTCTTTGGCCCTTGACTTCTACGGGCATCGAAAGGAAGCAAACCCGAAAATGCTTCCAAGTCGTGGTTTCCGTATGATTCCCAACAAATCCCATACTTGGAGGATCGTCCCAGGACTTGGACGTAGGTGGTTAATAACCATAGGTTTCATCCCCCAAGTAGGGCAACGTTCCCCTTCCAAATGGCCGTTTTATGGGTTATGAATAGGGGATGATCTTCCAAGTAAGGTTCCCAAAAACTAGCCAAAAAGAGTTCCCAACTTACCCCCAGCCCCTTCCCCTTAAACACCTCCTCTTTTCATTAGGAAGCCTTGTATGAACACTTGAGCCACGAAAAAAAAAACAAATCTTACTTTCCATTGAATCCTGGTTGTTTAATAGGGATCCTCATTTCATGGTTTTTCATAATCCCAATATTATTGGGTAGTTCATCCCCTATATCTCCTCAACAATCAGGATCCCTTCCGTTTAAACCTCTTTTTACCACCACCAACCAACCACCCCCAACCTCCCAGCTCCACGACTGGAGGCTGTCGACTCATGTTCAAACACCTTGGGGATATCGTCGAAGGTTCGGAGTTTTCGAGAAGGTTGAAGGTGGGAGAAGGAATCTACCGATACAAAACTACCATATTATGCACAGGATCCATGGATAAATGCATATAAGTGGCAGATTTACTCACATGAATGGTTGATGTTTTTATGGTTTTTATGTAGGTGAATATACCATTCATGTATCCGAAAGGGATAGAATTCACACACCCAACTGAATTTGTTTCGCTGTTTAAAGGTATGACAGGTACTGATTTGGAGGAAACATCACTTTTGTTCTTTGTTTGAAGCATATGAAGGCCACGATTGTGATCTTAATATGAGGCCACAAAAGGTAGTTGAGTACTGCAAGGTGGGCCGAAAGGATCAAGGATCCAGTTAAAAAATTTGGGTGAAAATAGGGCCCCCCCAAAAAAATGACTGAAAATAAATGACCAAAAATGACCGAAAATGAGAAAAAAATGACAAAAATGGGGTGTTATTTCACCCTTCCTTATAGGGGCCCTATAACTCCATTGATAACGATCGGCTCGGGAAGTCCACCTTGTTGATGCTAACCAGAAATTCCGGCGAGAAAAAAACCCAGACCTTTTTAGATGTTTAACCGTTTATATAACCCAGACCGTAAAATCCATGGTAGATTTCAACCTATCCAACCTCAAACTGGTGAGTTTTTTTTTTCCGGGATTTCTGGTTGCCATCAACAGTATGTTTTTGGTTGGAGTGTTGCCATGTCTCTTTTTTTTGGTGTATTTTTGTCGAGGCTGGGAGGCAAGATTTTGAAGTGTCTGAAACTACCAGTAAGGAAAACAACCCCGAAAATGGATGGGAAAGGAAGATGATCCTTTCGCTTCCTTTTGGGCTTGTTTGGGGGCCTATTTTCAGGGGCGAACTTGCTGTTAGTATTAGGGAGGGTAGATCTATTGGTTTGTATATAATATCAATTATGTATGCAATTATGTATATTATGCATATTAGCTATGTATACATATATTTCTATATTTACAGTTATATATACAGATATGTACGTATACTATATAATTGATATATTTACATACCTCATACCTCCATATAACTTTTATTTAGCCTCTCAGCATCCCACCGCAACCCACAGGAGCCTCTCACAAGATGACACAGCCAACAGGTCCAACAAGGCGTGGGTTTGTTGGACCATGGGGGAAGGTGTGTGTGTTTGTTTTGGGCTCATGGGTTTTTTTGAACCCCCCAAAATGACCCCTTTCTCCCCCCCCCCGGATATGTGTATATATATATATATAC